>PVIH01012381.1:16778-63953 GCA_004025045.1 Sigmodon hispidus | reverse complement strand
CTCAGTCTTGGCCATGTGACTAGTGGTGCCAACCCCTACAAAAGAATGACACTTGTTCTCAGATATCCATGTAACCTGCCCTGGCAATGAAACATGGGCCCCCGGGACAAGCTACTTACGGGCTTAAAGACTTCCCTATGGGAAGGAGGATGGCAAGGAACAGAACTACAGCTAACCTGGGGTAAGCACACAGCACTAAAGCAAGATGAGCCTTTGCTGCTGGAACCCAGGTTTCACTGACACAGCGGAAGCCAGCTGGAGAGCTGGACAGCCATCAACCTGACTTCCTGCCCTTCCACCCAGCCTTCTGGAAGTCTTCCCTGACCATATTCCTCATCACACCTCACAGAAAGCATACTCATGATCCCTGCAGGGGAAATTTGCACTTTGTACCTTTGGTGATGTTATAATCAATCACCTTTGCTGCTACAGCAACTGAACTCATCACATTTATAAAGGCCAAGTCTAACTTTCTCTGTGTGTGTGTGTGCTTTATTTTGTTTGAGACAGGGTTTCTTGTATCCCAGGATGACCTTGAACTCGCTATAGAGTCTAAAATGACCTTGAATTTCTGATCCTCCTGAGTCATCACACCCAGTTTAGTGCTGGGGACTAATTCCGGGTAATGGTTAATCTTCACTGTCAACTCATTATGATACAGAGTACACCAGGATACGTAAGTCTGGGTGTATCCTTAGGGTGCTTCCAGGAAAATTTCACTGCGCAGGCAAGGCCCACCCTGAATGTGGGCAGCATTGACTGGAGTTTTGGACTAATACAAAGGAGACAACACTCACCTGTCTGCTTCCTGAAGTCACACATGTGTGACTAATAACTGTGTCACACTCTTGCAGCCTTGCCTTCCTGTCACTGTAGACTAAGCCAAAGACTCTTCCTTTCTTAAGTTGCTCTGTGTCTGGTTGGTTACAGAGGAGAAGCCACACATCAGCCTATTTTATATGCTATGCAGGAGCCTACTAACTGAACTATATCCTAATCCACCTATGTGTAGCCCAGGCTGGGGGGGGCCACGTGTGTGTGTGTGTGTGTGTGTGTGTGTGTGTGTGTTTGGGGGTATGTGAGTGTGTATAGCCCAGACTAGCCTAGAGCTTACTATGGAACAGAAGATGACCTTGAATTCCCAGTCTTATCACCTCCATTTCTTAAGTGCTGGGATTGCAGACATGTCCCACTACAGCTGGCTTTAGCTTTTTATTTTGAGGCCTAAAAGAAAAAAAAAAGAAAAAAAGATTAAGATGTAGCTAGCAATATGCCTGTGCCCATGGCTGACCAGCATAAAATGAATAGAAGCTTTTGTGTGTTTTTTTGGGGCAAAGTGCTAGTGGGGCTGTGAGTGGGTCTGAACCTGGAGACCAGGCCTAAAATTTGGGGCCTGAAACCAAATACAACACACTGTATATACAATTATTGGAAAACTGAAGCAGATACACAGCAAGCAATGACTGAATCAGGATCATTTAAATCATGGACACCAGACCCAAAGCACAAAGTATGTCTATAGTCACAGCTTTAAATTCTACCCCATTTTATTAAGTGTAAACTATAGACCACCTAGTTGATTTTATTGAGTTGCTAATGGCAATTGTTCCCCTTCTCAATTCTGTCATGATCCTGTGACACAGTCCGTCCGGTGAGTCACAGACACAATAGTCATAGTACAGAGTCCTGTGATCCTCACCTGCTTCTCAGCTGACGATGGAATCTCTGTTTATTGGATCTTTATTACACAGAGTCTGAAGTTCACAGAGAGAATGATGACGTTTCCAAGAATGTGCTGGCTCAACATAGATTCTTTCAGAAAAATAGATGCTAGAGAGTACCTAAGTGACATCTCCAGCCCACTCTATTCAAAGACTAGTCTAGCAGTCAGGCTGGTAGTGGTAAATGAGTGACCTCACTTTTCATACTACAACTGGTGAAAGCATTTTTATTGACAAGATACAGAATGGAGAAAAGTTACATGTTATAAATTTATAGTAATCACACATATACAGATAGTATAGTTAATTATGTTCATTGTCCTGACATAACTGGTATAGAAGAATAGACCATGATTTAAACTAATATTTAGTTTCTACAGGAAAATAAAGACATCAATTAAATAAATAGAAATACAAAAAGTTTAAGTGATTAAGTTGTGGATCAAATATATAGTTAACCCTCAGATTTTATGAAAGGTAATTTTAGAAGTTCCAAAATTCTAGATGCACTGGGTCCTCTGCTAAGATGATGCAGTGTTTGCATAGGGAAAAATCATCCTCTCATGTGCTCCAACCACTTCACCTAATACCAAAGCTACTAGGTACTATTCATGCATGTAAACTGGGGAGGATGAATGACAGGATCAATGACTCCCCATGCTTTTTTCCTTTTTAACATAACTTGTTATTAAATAGCTTTGATTCACAGTTTGATGCACAGATATAAAATTCACAGCAATAAATTTGACTAGGCTGTTTCTATCTTGAAACTTGCATGTACAGTATAACTTCACACATAATGCTTTTTATGTTTATATGTATTTTTAAGACCTATGTGGAATTTCCTACTTTAGCTCTTTTGAAGTATATAGCTGTGTGCCATGAAGCACGTTCATATTGTTGTGTTCATTGTCAAAGCATTTCTAAACATGATGAAATCCCTCTATACTTCAATATCTCTCATCAATTGCTGTTCACTCATCAGCATTCAAAATTTCAAATTCAGCAAAGCACTATTCAGGATCCACACACCCTATGTATTTCTCTTTGTTACATGTCTTGCTATTTTATATTATGATACTCTTTCTTTAAATACTTTACTATTATGTTTAAACTATTTAAATTTTCCATCACTATTTATACCAATTTTCACTGACTCTTTTTAAAGGTCTTTTTTTGGTCTGGACAACATTAATGTATTATCTTTCTCTGACTATGTGAACAATGCCTTAAACCTACCAAGGCTTCACACATGACAGTGGCTGCTTCAAGCTTGTAGACAGCAATCAAGAGCCCTGTCTCTAAACGTGATCTGCTTGAGAAACTGTGAAACTAGAAATTTACATTCGACTATGTATTTACATGTTTGTAACATTTTAAGCTTTCTCATTTCCTACGTAGAAATATTTGCTATCATGCTGGACACTACATCAACAAGTATTTTTCTGTCCTACCATCCAGCTCAGAACTCAATGGTAGATGGTGTTGAATGCTGATGAATGAACAGCAACTGCTGAGAGACATTGGACTGCTTAATTAAATCAGCTTTTGATATGTCTTGGCTTCAGAATGGAAGCTGGAAAATGTGTTCTGTTTGGAGAGATGTTATGCCTATTTGCCAACAGGAAGTGAAAAGCTATTGATTTCTTCAAAGTTAATAGAGATTATATTTGATAAGTGAGACCTTCTGAGGATTTTGACTACAGACATTAGAGTGGAAATCAGAAAAGACAAAAATACTGGTGCTGTAAATTCTGCTTCCCCTTTGTAGGTACAGTTCTGACACTGGTTGTCAGTTTGGTCTCTGTAACCCCTGTAAGGTAGTCGATTCTGTAGGTTTTCTTATGATGCTATTAACCTCTTGGTTCATACAATTCTTCACCTTCTTCAGCTAGATTTTTCTGAGTTAAGCCTAATGTTCAGCTCTCATCTCTGAGTCAGTTTCCATTAGTTATTAAATGAGGGCTCCCTGTTGACAATTCAGGTGGACACCAATCGTTGGATATAGCAGAATATCATTAGGCATTATTACAGTGACAGTTTTTCTCTCCAGTTGTGTTTAGTTCTATATTTCAACTCTGGAATACTTAACCTCTTGGTTCTGACACTTGAGACAGTCTCAGTGGGTACAGTTACACAATAAAAATGAATGCATGTCATTCCTAGATTTGTGGGACACAATGAAAGCTGCACTAAGTGGAAATTTTATAGTACTAAGTGACTACATAAAAATTTTGGAGAAATCCCACACAGGAGACTGACAAATCTGGTAATATTGTGTGGTCATTAATCATTGGCTGGAAACAAGATCTCTGACAGCTCTCTGTTGCTAGGCCCTCAGGCAGACTTCAGGTTGTCTCATAAGGAAGTATATGATGTATATGCCTTGACAACTGGTTTGGGCCAATTTTCTTGATGATATGGGCATTTTCTACTACAATACTACAGAATTAATCTTCAAAAAAGGAAACACACACAGAGTCATCAAAATAATAGGAATTAATAATCACTGATAATTATTATTCCTTAATATCAATGAATTCAATTCACCAATAAAATAACACAGGTTAACAGAATGAGTAAAAAGCCAGAACACATCATTCTCCTGCATATAAGAAACACACTTCAACTTCAAAGACAGATACTACCTCAGAGTAAGGAATTCGGAAAAGACTTTCCAATAAAATGGACTTAAGAAGCAAGCTGTTTATGCCTTAAGAGTAGATGTGAACACAGGATATGGTTGGTATTTTAAGATATTTTAAGATAGGAGCTTGAGAGAGAACTAAAAATTTTCCTGCATTTTAAAGAAGGACAATGAAGGACAAATGTTTAGTGGCCAGATGCCTTTGCTGAATCTGAAACAGTAGGGCAAGGGATAATTTGATTTTCTTCTTGACACATTGCAAATTATTGGCAATTATTTTCTGAATACTGATGTTCTTACCTATGATAGAATTTTTCTTTAAATGAAAATAAGAGCAAGGTGAGTCACCTAAATAGTTCATTGGGTGAAGCCCCTTGCCTCCAAGACTGATATGCTGAATTCAATGCCCAATCTAATTGGTGCAAGGGAAAACAAAATTCTTCATTTTCCATCCTCCTTATATATACATTAGCATTTTCTTACTCATATATTGTGTATTCATGAGTAAATACACATTATTTCTTATTAATAATAAAATACTTATTATTTTTCGCTCAACTTCTTTCCATGTACATAAAATGCAAAAGTAACTATTAACTGAAACCAAGCTGTGGTAGTAACTTCATTTGTTATTTACCAACATGAGATTTCTTCAAAAGTCAGTACCATTGTATAGTCATTTATTCACTCATTTATGTATTCACTCAAAGATGTCTCAGTATTTTCTAGGCACTGGAATATCCCAAAACAACAGGATCATTCTTTTCTATAAAAGTCATAGTTAGAATGACCTGGAATACAGACAGTCATTTGGAAGGTATATTTAGAGGTCGACTAGATCTACAAAGGTGACAAGCACAATAATGAAAAATCAGGTTTAATAGCACTTGTTTCTTTTTCAGGAAACCTGGGTTCAGTGACCAGTGCATATTTGAAACATAATTACAACCTCACCTAACTAAAACTCAGGGGATTCTATGCAGTCCCTGGGTATCCAAAACATCAATGTGATATACTTTCCAGAGTCAAGCTGCACTGGTGCTCAGATGATTAACCAATGGTTCTGATGGGCTTATGAGACTTCACAAGACAATCAGAGTATCCAAGAAGGGGGAGAGTGGACATCAGTCCTACTAATGACTTCATGTTCTCAGGGATTTAGTCTAGTGAATTATCTCTAGCAGGCAAGAATTAACAGATGTTATGGATCCATACTGCTGTCTTGTTTCAGTGACAGATACTTTTTCATATTTGAGGCTACCTTCTAACCATGGCAACATTTATTCACCATGTGGTTTATCATTAGGAAACTCAGACACAAAAGTTGCAACGTGTAGATGTGTCTGACAGAGGCCTTGGGTGTCTGTGTATAACCATGTTTACAATGTCTTTACCCTGGATACATTTTCATTTTTCTGTGGATAGAGAAAAGCACTTTTTCAGAGATATTAATTTTGGTCATCAGCAGCTATGAAGATGACTGTTCCAGGAAGTGAAAACATAAGGACAGTTAGATTTGACTCTGGAACTAAATTACCTGCCTCAGGAGAAATTGTGCAAAATTCCAAGACTTTGCAAGTCAGCTGCTAGACAGGAAACCAGGTGTTTTCTGGAATGCAGCTGTCATTAACACAGACGGACAAAGGACAAGATTTTGCTTTCCTTCTTCCAATAAATCCTGTGTCTAACTCAGCGTTCCCTCTATCCAGGAAGTCACTATTTCAAACAACTTCAGCAACTGTCTCTCATATCTCATTGTACTTCTTAATCAAGTAATCCTTTCAGTGATTGACTTTAGATACTGGGAATGAGTAATAGTTCTCTTATACAGATAATATTTATGTTCAAAATCCCTAACTTATTTCACCAAAACACACCTCTACCTCCCATCTGTAATATTTACTTATTCTGTTAAAATCTACCTGGGAATGCTGGAGAGATAGATGGATCAGTTGTTAAGAGCAATGATGCTTTTACAGGACTGATGTTTTGTTTACAGAACTCCCTTGAAAATTCATAAACAATTTGTGATTTCATTTCCAGAGATACAAAATGTCCTATTCTGGCTTCTGTGGTGACCAGACATACTTGTGCCTTACACATATACATACAGCAAAAATTACTATACACATCAAAACAAAAAAGAAAAAAGACAGACAAACACAAAAGAAGATACACAGAAAGAGAGAAAATAGAAAGCTATATTCACAAAAATTTCCTTATGGGCCTTACTTGAAAAAGACAGAGCATTACAGGTCCATGAAATGTATTTGCTTTGAGCTCAGTTGTACGCCATTTTGTTTATTTTCCTGGATCATTGAAGCCTCATTTGTTTACTATAAACTTGTGCCTCATCTTAGTCATCATCAATCCCCTGGGAAGATTAGCCCATGCTATGGTCCAGTCTTCTCATTTAACTGAATGACAGGCATGCTTCTGGTTTCATGTTTAAGATTTTTGTACATATTGGTCCAGAGGACAGTGCGTTAGTATTTCTCAGTTTAGCACAATGGAACACCTTATTCTGTTCTATTTGTAGGATTTCTTAAACAATATTTCCTTAGAGGGCATTGGCCCAGGTTTATCAGTCAATATCAGTACAGCTAGATGGACACAGTATACTTTGTTGCAAGTCACCATAACCCAGAAGGAATACCCAAAGCTTTGAACTATGCCCATATTCCTTTACTCCAGATTTTTTACATTCTGTCTTGTCTAAGCTGGTGATAAATTTCTGCTCTATTTCCAAGAAAGAAAAAAAATCAGGTGATGATTGTATCTGGGAGTTCTGTCTTGAGTTAGGTTGAAATTTATTTTTTAATTATGTGCTTTCTTACTTCTTCTAAATGTCTATGGTGAATGTTATAGTGTTCCTGATCTCAGGATCTGGGAAGTGGGGAAAATAGACACACAGGGTGAATATTCTAGAGCTGTGAACACCAGCACTTATGATGACCATGGCAAACAGAGACAGACACTCACTTGGATAACGGGAATCGTTCTTTGACATCTCTCTTTGAAGAATGTACTCTTAACAATTTGAAACAGTGTCTTAGCACTAACTGTCACCCTCTCTGAGACTGCCCAAAATAATCATAGCGGTAAACAGAGTCTTGAGATGCAGGCCACTCTAGTCAGAAGAACAGGTGAATGACTCGCCTGTCAGAAAAATATCTTACTCATCAGATTCTGTTGCCAAAGACATATTCCACAGACTGCCAAAGACATATTCCAAGCTGACCAACTGCTCTGACCTTGAGTCCTTTCCACAATCCTGACTAAATTCTTCTGATCATGAGTCAGAAAAACACAGATGTCCTTCTGGACCAAGCACAAAAACATAGGAGCAAAGCACAAATTCTACGAAACAAAACTCACAAATTAGATATTAGACCTAATTATCCTAACACAGAAGCCTAAACATCAGAGTAAGAATATAATAAATGAGAGGATAATATGGCACAATGAAGACCAGCTATCATATGACAGATCTGAATATTCCAATGCTGTCAAAGAACCCGAAATGACTTTAAAATGACTTTATGAAGATGTCTGTGGTTCTTAAGGAGAAAATTAAGAATTGTCTTAAGTAAATTAAGAAAAAGACATTGAAAAATAGACAAAATAACTAAATCTCATAAAGAATGTCAATAAACTAAGAAAAAAATTAGCAGGTCAAAAAGACTAGTGCAGTTTTAAAAGTTGAAATAGAAGCAATAAAGAAAACAGAAATAGGTAATTTTGGTAAATGAACAGAAATTATAGAAGCAATTATTATAAGCAGAATATAAAAAAAAGATGCATGAGAGAATTTCACGCATTGCAGATGTGATAGCAAAAAAGAGTTTCATTGGTTAAAAAAAATGTTAAGGCCAAAAAACCTCTAGTAGGATATATCTGAAAAATCTGGCATCCTATAAAAAGACCAAACCCAAGGATAATAGAAGCTGTCAGGAAAAAAATCTCATATCAAAAATACAGAAAACATTTTAAAAAACATAGAATAAAAAATTTCCTATTTTATAAAAGGACATAATTATGAATGTATTAGAGCAGAAATGAAAGCCAACAGATTACATAATAACGGAAACAAACATACACAAGAAAGGAAGAGCACTGAAAGCTACAAGGGAAAAAGGTAGAGGACTCTCTGATGCACACCAACTAGATAACACCGAACTTCTCAACAGGAATCTCTGAAAGCCAGAAGGGCCTGGAATAATGTCCTGCAGATTCTAAGAGACTATGGATTCCAGTCTAGACTACTATACCCAACAAAATTTTCATCCACCACAGATGAAGAAAACAAAATATTTTATGTGTAAAATTAAATTTAATGACTATATCTCCACAAATCCAGTTATACAGAACTATTAGATAGAAAACTTCAACCAGTAGAATTTAACTACACTTGGAAAAACATACACCATACATATTCTCACATCAGCAAAGTTGAAAAATGGAATATTATATACACATATACACAGATATACATGACTACCTCCAATAAAAAAATAACAAAAATCAACAATCACGGGTCATCAATATCTCTTAATATCAATGGACTCAGTTCATCTGTAAAAAGACACCAGCTAACAGAATGCATATAAAATCCATCCATCTGCTGCATACAAGAAACACACCTCAACTTTAAAGGCAGATATTACCTCAGAATAGGGTTGGGAATCAACATAAATAACAAGGTGGTGTAGCTATCTTAATGTATCAAGTTGGAAGTCTTAACTCTGAATATTTTGCTCCAATTTATATGTACATCACTCTCTTTATATATAAAATGATATATGCATATAATACTCAAGCTTAAGTCATACATAAAAGTCTACTGACAGTGGTACATTTTGAGACTCCACTCTCACCAAAAAACAGGTTATCCAGACAAATACAAAATAGAAAATAAGAAAAATAGTAGAAACAAAAGAAATCTTACAAACTTAGGTAAATTAAACAATTGTCCACTGAATTATCACTGATTCAATGAAGAAATAAAAATGAAATTAAAGACTTCCTGAGATTCAATGAAAATAAATTCAAAACCCACTCAAAGCTGTTGGACATAATAAAAGTGATGCTAAAAGAAAAGTTTACAGCACCAAGTGCCTTCATATAAACTTTATCCAGGTCTTATGCTAGCAACATAAAAGCACTTCTGAAAGATCTAGAACAAAAAGAACCAAACACAACCTAAAGGAGTAGACAACAGCAGGAAATAACCAAACTGAGGGTTAAGTCAATAAAATAGTAACAAAGAAAGAAATATTAAAAAGTAATAAAACAGAAAGTTGGTTCTTTGAAAAATAAACAAGATAGACAAACCCTTATCAAAATTAAGTTAATACAGAGATAAGATATTCGAATTAACCAATTCAGAATTGAAAAGTTGTACACAGCAACACGCAGGGAAGAACTTCAAAGAATCATGTGACAGTTCTTATACCTGTCAGATGTATAGCTGAAAAATATTTCTTCCAATTTCACATGCTTCCTTGTCACTTGCTTGATTATCTTTTATTTCTCATAATCTTTTTATTTTATGAAATCCCATTTTTCATTTGATTTTTTTGTTTTATTTTCTGGAACAATAATGTCATGTTCAAAAAATTCTTTCCTACACTTGTGTCATGTAGAGTACTACATTTATTTTTACTTTGGCACCTTCTGCCTTTCATATTTTATACTGAGGACTCTGACCCAATTGGAGTCAGTTTTTGTACAGTACTTGTTAATGATTTCTTTACTCCAGTGCATGCTTTTGATACATTTTTAAATATCACATAGCTGTAATTATGTGCACACATGTTTGGTGTCTTCTATTCTGATTTATTAGAGTTTATGTGTTTATTTTGTCAGTCCTATCCTGTTTTTATTAGTAAAATCTCAGTCTTTTAATTTTATCAATAAAAACTTAGAATCCAAATTCTGGGGTGAAATCTTGCTGTCTCAAATAGGCTGAGAGAGCATCATGCTGCCATTTTTTTCTCAAATGACATCCAATGAGTCTCTTTTTTATGCCATCTGCAACTATCCTCCTCACGTTCAAATATCCCTCCTGTGACATGGTTTCTTGCTTCACTTCTTGGCTTTATCAAACCTGTTTACAATGCTCAAGAATAAATACTTGGTTAAAATATAACTTAGTGCTGAGCCACACCACCATTAGAAATATTTTTTAGTAAATAATGCAAATTCATTTGTCACAGTGAATTTTTTTTCTAGTGGATTAAATACTTCATCATAATTACAATTACACTTTATCTGATAGAAGATAAAGTAGAAAGTAGCCTTGAAAAATATTGGCACAGAAGATAACATCCTGAATAGAACACTAGTATCACAGACACTGAGCTCATGAATTAATAAATGGGACCTCATATAACTGAAAAGCTGTGAAAACCAAGGACACTGTAGGACAAAACAGCAGCCTACATAATGGAAAAATGTATTCGCCAACTCCATATCTAATCAGGAGTTGATCTTCAAAATATACAATGAACTCAAGAGCCTACACATCAAATCAACAGTAATTCAATTAAAATTCGGTACCAATTTAAACAGAGAATTAAAATGGCCAAGATACATTAAAGAAATGTTCTACATCCTTAGCCATTAGTAAAATGTGAATCAAAGCGATCCTGAGATTCTGTCTTTCATCTCAGGATAGCTAAGATTAATCATAGCAATGACATTAAATACAAGTGATAATTGGGTGTAAGAAGAACAAAACTCCACTGATGGTAAGAGTATGAATTTTTAGAGCCACTTTGGAAATTAATATGACAGTGCCTTGGAAAATGGGAATCAGTCTACCTTAAAATCCAGCTATACTACATTTGGAAATATATGTAATGGATTTCAATCATTAACACAAGGACACTTGCTCATGTATGTTTACCACAATGTTATTCATAATAGCCAGAATCAGGAAACAATGTAGATGATCCTAAACTGAAAAAAAAAAAAAGAAAATGTAAGTATGACACAGTTACACAGTGGTGTATTACTCGATTGCTATAAACAATGACTTTAAGAAATTTTAGGTAAATGGATAGAACTAGAAAAAAAAATCTTGGGTTCAGTTACTGATATCCCAAAAGACAAACAGGGTATGTACTTACTCATATGCCAATATTAGCTATAGAGTAAAGGATAACCATGCTACAGTTCACAATCCAAAGAGGCTGCATAACAACCAGGGTCCAAAGGGGGGATGCATGCATTTCTCAGGAAAGGAGAAATGAAAGATATCTCCTGGGCAGCCTGCAAGTATGTAGGGATAAGAACATGAGAGACTGGGTTGGGGATGTCTGGAGGGGCAGAGTATTGAAAGAGACGCATTGACATGGGAATTTTGGGGGGGGGGTCAGGTAGACTTGTAGTACTAGGGAAACTACCATAATTCTATAAGGATAATTCTAGCCAATACTCCTAACTATATTGAATGGGTAGCCTAAACTGGCCACCTCCTGAGATCAGATTGGTGATTACGCCAGTTTTTATGACAGAACCTTTATCTCGTAACCTATGGAAATGGATGCAGTGACCCATAGTCAAGGACTAGGCTGAGTTCCAGTAATCCAGTTGAAGATTGATAAGGATTGTAAGAGCCAGTAAGTCATTGTCATCATAAGATAATGCACAAAACGAAATAATCTGTTCTTATAGGTGCTCACAGAATCTGGACTTACAGCAAGGGAGTCTGCACGAAATCAACTTAGGTCTATATATGTGTGACAATTGTGTGGTTTGGTATACTTGTGGTACAACAAGCATAGTAATCAATGTCTGTCTTTAATGCTTTAGATGGCATTTGGGATTCAATTCCTTATACTGAGTTGCAATGCCCCGGCTTAACCCAAGGAGAGGAGTATAGTTCTACCTCAACTTGATGTGCCATACTTTGGGTGCATCCATTAAAGTCTGTCACATCTTTAAACACAAACAAAAGATGTGTGGAGAGGGGACTGAGTGTGGATGGAAGACAAAATGGAAAGGATTAAACTGTCATTAAAATGTAAAATAAGTGAATAAATTTAATAAAAAAATATATTCTGCCCTTCTCAAAAAGAGAGATTTATGTTATGTGATAATGAAACATGTAGAAGAAATAAAAAAGGTGTCTCACTAATTTTAAATTTGTAAGCCTAGTATATTTCTATTTTTCATATCATATATTATATCCAAAGTGCATATTGAAGTCTAATAATAATCTCAGACATTTCTGACAGTTATACAATATTCTTTGTTATTCTCAGGTAAATATAAATGAAACTAAATCTTAGTGACTGGGGTAGTTTAGTCATTCAGAGTACTAGATATTTGCGTAGAATTCACACATAAATTATAGGTGTTAATTACTTTACTGAAATTCTGTGTCAGATGTATATCTATCACACACTCATATGCGGAATAACATTGTGCATTTTCAGAGATTTAAATTTCCAATGCGTATGTTTTGGGCAGCATATTATGAGCAAACATGTATTTAACTCTCTAAAAATATAAGGATTGGAATGTTTAACAGTAATACCCATAGTAATATCTTCTGAAAATACAGAGAATGATCTATTAATTCACAAAAGTTCAGAAATATAATGTGTTTAATACTACCAAGTAGAAATTTGTCAAAAATTAACTAAACATGTTGAGCCCTCCTCATATAAGAACACACTGTAAAAAGTCTTCTTGAAAGTCTTCTTACAGTTTCAACCAGTGTAAACAATAGAACACATTTATGAGATTTTATTTTCCTACTTTTCTTAATATTCCAAGGAATTCAATACAAGGATTTTTGTGCCAAGACTTTTCCTATATGCTAGTTCTCATGCATATGTAAAGAAATTGCTAATAGCCTACTTCTCTGGAAAAACATTCACCACAGCATCTAACTTCAATTTCACTTTCTTGAACTTAAATTGCCCACAAATGCAATGTCTAGGCAACAAAAATTTGTGATCTACCCCATTTTGTTGTAAAGATTGCCATTTTCAAACATGTCTGCATGTGTACATACATGTATAGATTGTTACATGTGTGCACATGCACCTGGGTGTGTTACTTGCCCATACTTTTGTTCTGGTGTAGAAGCTACATTATGTCATATGTCTTTTTTATTTGTCTCCACCTTATTTTTTTTACATAGATTTTCTTAGAGAACCTGACAGAACTGATTCATGCTAGACTTGTTGGCCATCATGGTACTGGCTCCATAAAATTACTACATTAACATAAAATTCACTCACTGGAGAAATAATCTTCAGTTATCTAAGAGAAAATATATTTCAGAAAATCCACTATTAGTTCTGCACAGGAGACCTCAAATTTTATAGAATAGAGCTAACTTGACTTTGGGTGATATATATGTATTTTTTTTATTAAAAAGTTGGTAATAATTAAAATTATTTTAAAAATTAAGTGGCTGGAGATATAGCTCAGTTAGCAGAATACTTTTGTTAGCATGTAAGATGCTCAGAGTTCAATCCCCAGCACTGCATAAAATGAGCATGGTTCATAGCCTATCATACTACCACTTTTGAGATGATGGCAAGAAGAATAAGAAGTTCAAGATTATTCTTGGCTATAAACCAAGTTTCCAGTACTAATGAGAGTAAGAAAATATCAACCACCCACTAAATACAATGGATGAAGGAACAGAATCTGAAGACAATTAAATACCCTTATATGTATTTCCCAAGACCCTGAGGCCTCTGTGCATTAAAGACTTTATCTGTTAACTTGCACATGATCTATTTCACCCTGGTCCTCTATAGAAATTATAAAAATACTCATAAAATCATTGAAAAGCACTTTAAAATTCAGGACTGACATGATACAATCTTGTATGATCAACAGCTAAACAAACAGTTCTGTGATTTGGATTTTCTGGATGATGTTTATAAGAATTTAAAAGTAACCAAAAATATTTTCTATTTCCAGCTCGGGAGAAATGTTCACAATAAACCCTGTGCCTAGCATTTACAAAGGCTTGTGTTTTAACCCCATTCAAAAACCTCTTAAAACCTTAATAAATTGAGGAAAGTTACATATTTGTTGAAACCACTGGAGGGAT
Source organism: Sigmodon hispidus (assembly GCA_004025045.1). Classification (NCBI taxonomy): domain Eukaryota; kingdom Metazoa; phylum Chordata; class Mammalia; order Rodentia; family Cricetidae; genus Sigmodon; species Sigmodon hispidus. The sequence continues at coordinate 49,501 of PVIH01012381.1, read as the reverse complement.
TATTCTGTATAGTGAACATATTTTTCTATGTTGAAAGCTGTGGTCCCTTTTATGTAACTGGGCAGTTATATATGGGATAAATAATGCAGATAGTAAGGATATCTAAAATAACAGTATCCTTCTATGACCATAACAGATGTAATGTTTTCAAAGTCCTTAAATAGTGGTATGGATGAGTAATTCACAAACAAACCTGACTTTGAAATAAAACTTTGATCAATAAAAAAATAAAGCTGGTAATACCTAGGAAGCCATAATTTTACTTTGTAAGAATTTTAGGTTCAATTGAATGAGATAAGTAGCTCATGTCTTTTAATGTAGATTTTGCTCAGGCTTTGATGATGGTTGTTTTTCTTTTGAAGAGTGGCTCTGCTGAGTTCTTTGGCAGACAGGACCTATGTTTTGGATGCTTGCTCATGCTTCCCCTGCTAAAGTTGTTCTGTATTATCTCTTGGCTATATTGAATGAAATTCAAAAGGATTTAAGCTAAGCTTACAAACATTGAGTATCACACTGCATAAAGTTATTACACCTTTTGTCCTTGAGAGTCCTGCTCTAGGCTCAGGAGGGGCCTGGGAAGCCAGAGTTCTTAGTGTAGGAATGAGAGTGAGGCTCCAGGCTACCTAGCAGGTCCAGAGTGGCATGGACTCAGGATACTTAGCATATTCATAACAGGCATAAAAGACTAAGGATGTTAAAAGCCATTGCTTACATGGGGGTCCCAAAAAAATTAAAATAGATGAAGGTTTTGCCTAACTTTGCTATTTTTCATAAGGCAGATTCCTTATAATCCTCAGGGTCAGGCTATTGTGTAGAGTTCTCATGCACTCTTAAAGTCTGTATTTTTAAAATAAAGTGGGAGTATGTTGCCATGCCCCAAGACCATTTATCCTTCATTTTTTTATATTTAAAAATTTTAACTGTGGATTCTGCAGCTGATAGACATTGGAGGCCCAGCAACGTGAACTTACCTCAGGTCAAATGGAAAAATCTGGCAAATAGCACTTGGCTTAGAGCAGACCTGGTTTTGATGTTGGGGAGAGAGTCTGTGTTTTTTCACAGGATGCAGACAACCCTATTTGGGTGCCTGAGCGGTTAGTTTGCACTGTAGATACTTCTGGACAGCAGTCTCCTGGGATGGAGTCAAAAGATTCGGAGGATGTTAGAAAGAATCCCCCATTGTTGATGTCAGTAGGGCTGGATAATTCTTTCTTGGCTCCTTCTTCTGTCCATTAATTATTCAAAGGGGAAGCTGCTAATTTGGCTGATTTATCTGAAGCCAATTTTTCTATGTGTGGAATCTTACTGGGATTCCTATGTTTTTGAAATTAAGAGTGGATGCATTGCCCCAAGCAACACATTTATTGCTGAATTTTCTGCCAACGCAACAAATGCTTTGGTGGCAGGCCTTTGTGAGGTATAGATGCCCTCAATGTTAACTCTAGTACAAGAGCCTATCCTGGGATCCCCCAGTCAGTCAATGCTGGCTGGGTAGTATGGGCTTTGAGAGAAGTTTGCCCATACTGTGGGCTAATTTTTCTGACCAGTTCCCTGGATGCTTACTCCATCATTAAGTACCTCTGATGATGGGGTCTTTGACCTCCATTGCAGTTTCAATGGAACTGCCAGACTGGAATGGTTCTGATTATCTTGGTTCTTCTTTATAAATAATTTTTCTAATGCCTTTAGAGTTTTGAACTGTTTCTGAGTAGGAGTATCACCTGAAGAGCTACTGGGGACCGGAAAAATGGCCATGGTGGTTCATGTGCCTGTCCTGTTGCCAGAGAATGTCTCTCAGCTCATCTTACATGGACCCAAGAGGGATTCTGGGATTCCTGCAGCTACTGCTGCAGACTTTTCCCTGAGTCAAACTGTTGCAGTGGTAAAGCACAGTAGATACTTTTCCTGGGCAAGTTGCAAATGCCCTGACCACTTAGTATGATTTTAATAAGGGAATACTACAGTTTAATTTGCAATTGGCCATAGTTCAGGAAAAATTGGATTGCGTGCATTTTTTTTTATTTTTTTACTCAAAGATTGGCTTATGACTAAAAGGCCTTCAGTTTACAGGCAGACTTTTAGGACTTGGCTGGAATCTTTGCTTTGGGGGTGCTTCTTTGTACAGGAAACATGCTATACCTAAGTGCTAGCTAGCATAACACCCAGGTTCAGGTCAATTTTGCCACATGGCAAGTACTATTTTCTCTGGATAAAGACAAGTATGATGTGCAGATTTGGCTGAGCATGGCCAATAGTGACTAGTGAGTCAATGATGGGTAAGGATTTGGGGGATAGCCTCAACCTAAGACAGGATGGGTGTTTGTGACCTGGGCACCATCCCATGATGAATAAGAGGTTGTGTGATGTCTGGACCATCTAAGACAGCCTAGTCATTTTATTATTGGAAGAGGGGACATCTAGGCCCCTGCTCTGACATTCACCTGCACTCTGAGCCCTGAAGGATATAGCCTGTGGATAGCTAGCTGCATATCCTGTGTCTCCCATTGTCTGATATGTTTTGACCTTCCTGCCCATAAGGGTTAGTATAGGCAGCTGGGATTTTTACCTTACATCAGTATTTTGTCAGCTGCCTGGGTAATTCCCATTGTGCTTCCATCCCCAGGCTGAGCCTGAGTCACTTACCCAAGTAGTACAGGCCACTACTAAGACTTCATAAGTTTTCCAAACTTCAGCTTTAGAGAACTCCACTCTAGGCATCTACTAGTCAACTGGACATCTCCTTTGTGGTCCAGCATGGAGAGCCTTCCTGCTCCAGTGCACATGTCTTAAGACAACTGTATTATGGGATTTTGAGACTTCATAGGAAAGTCAGGGAGCCCAAGGGGAGGGACACAGGCCATAGGTCCTCCTAATGATTCCATGATATCATGCATTAAGTATATCAAATTCTCTCCTGTAGACAAATAGTAATATGGTGGTGATCTGGACTGTTCTTTGGTTCCAGTGTTAGAGTCCTGTTCATATTTGAGGGTACCACATCATCATTGCAACATTAATGTTTGCATAATGTATGCTATCACTTGAAAAATGGGTGCTCATCTATCTCGCAGGCTGTGGGTGACAGAAAAGCCATCTGTGTACAACCATGTATCCATTGTCTTCATAATGGAGAAAATCTCAAGTGTATGAGGAACAGAAGCAGCTGTTTCTCACAGATATTAATGTTGGACATCAGCAGCTTGAGAAGATGTCTTTTCTAAATGAGAAAAAAGATGAAAAAGTAGATTTGACACTAAATGACTCACTTTTGAAGAACTTTTGGCAAATTCCAGGATATCATAGCCCAGGTCCTAGACAGGAAATCATGTATTTTCAAGCATACTGCTATCATTACTCCAGAAAGGCAAGGGAGAATTCTTTTCATTGAACCTTGCAAATGATTCCTTATCTAACAAAGAGTAATCTCTGCTCAGGGAGTTACTGATGTAGAACAGTCTTAGCATCTGTCTCTCATCATACCTCATTTTACTCTTTAGAGAAACAATCTTTCTGGGAATTTCTCTTACATCTTGTGTATTAGCAAAATGGTATCAAATGAAAAAAGATAATGCCCTAAATTTCTAATTGAAATCTTCAAAACATATCCATCTCTGTATACTCCCTTCCACCAGCCATATTAGCCTTTGAAAACATTTACCTAGAGGTGGTGGAGAGACTATTCTGTGGATAAGATCCCTGATTGCTCTTTTAGAGAACTCAAGTTTTGTTTTATGCACACTCATGATCTATTAACCAATGTGTAATTCCACTTACAGAGTATTCAATACCCTTCTCTGGCTTCTATGGGCATTGCATATAATGTTGGTTCACATATCTACATATAATAAAAATTATATACATAAAAATACAAAAGCAAGAAAGAAAGGAAGAAAGAAGGGTAGAAAACAGCAACTTACAATTAAGAAAATATCTTACCATGGCCATGATAATCGTTCTCTTTCAACACATATTTAACTCATAATCTTCCCTCTCCTAGCACATTCTGTGACACATGCTTTGAATTCCAGTATCCATGTCTTGTCTCACTCTCCATCAAACACCTGGAAAGACTGGCCCATGTTATGATTCAGTCTCATTTAGCTGAATGTCAGGCCCTGTTCTGGCCTCATATGTGAGATTTCTGTACAGACAAGTCCTAAGGACATTTGTGGAAGCTTCTCAGAAAAGCTAAGTAGGGAGTTCTATTCTGTTTTATCTATAGGACATCCTTACACATCATTCCCTCAGAGGGGACTTGACAAGGCTCAGCGGTGTGTATCAGGACAGAAGAAGAGTAAAATACTTTTTGGTGCAAGGTAGGCAGTGGGACAGAGAGGTAGAAAGGACACAATGCGCATCTGACTCCAGATCCTAGGTTTGTATCATCAAGCTCTGAAGCTCAGCTCACACAATGCAAAGACCACTTCTGCCACACCACAAAAAAGACCAAAAATCTCTGAGTACTAATGTCCTTCAGCATCTGACTGAGTTATCATCTGCCTAGATCTTCAGAGAAAAGGATTGGCGATAGATGTTAAAAAGACCATAACTGGTTTAAGGAGGTTTTTGCAAGTTACAAAAGTCCCACAGAGGGCTGTCTTTTCTCTGTTGTCTTTACAACACTGCTAGCTAAGGCCCTCAACAAAAGTGACAGTTCTAATCCCATGAAGGTTGAGGACAGTAGCCTTAAAGCATGTAAATGGGTGTCAGAATACAACCTAGCTTTAGGGGATAAATGACCAAAACCTCTCAGAAGAAGACAGGCTGAGTGTGTTAGAGGGAAACTGGACTCTCATGTATTCAATGCCACAATTGGCATTGGATTCTATGTGTGCACTCTGGACATGAGTAACTGACATCTGAGGTGACCTGTTCAGCTTGAGTATTTCTTGTGAGTAATTTCTGTTTCATCATGGCTATAATTGCCTAAATACAAAGCACTAGAGCTAGAACATTTAGTCACTCTTGCGTACTAAGAAAAAGCCACCACACAGCTACCTATGCTGGCCAAGGAATTGTGCTCTATCCCAAGCACATGCAGTGAGACCTAGCATTGACCTAGAATGAGATGGAGAATTTCTACTTTCTATACAGGCTAAGGGTGATTAATAAAAGGGATGTGTCAGCCACAGTCTCAGTTCATACATGAGAGTCAAGTGGGGATTTTCTGTGTTTGGCCAGTGCCAGATCAAGGGCTTGTGCATTTCTTCTACTAATCTGCATTTCAACTCTGGTTGGGATCTGGTCAAGAAAGATAGAAGAACAAATACTAGGGCTTTTTATACACCAGAATTGTTTTTTTTACATCACATGTGGCTTTACAAAGTTTGTTCCATATTGTTCAGATGATATGATCATATGTCTTTCAGATGATCATTTTTATCTAGGCCCAAACAACAAGGTCTTACGCCATGTTGCCTCAAACACACCCATGCAGTACTCCCAGCTATAAATGGAGAGCTACAGATATCTTCCCAAGACCTAATTAAACCCAACATCATTACAGCTATTTGTAAGTCTATTATCTCCCTTGTCAAAAATCCAGACATTTATATAAGTAAGATTAAAATAAAAAATTACAGGCCTTAGGAGACATGTCTCCCAAATAATATCATCTCTCTTTAGGTAAAGCCTTGGTTTTATGAAGAGGTACAAAAGTTAATTCTGTGTCTTGGTAAAAAATAAATCCCAAATCTATTATGAGATTTCAGCTATAATTCTTTCTTCTCTCCCACATGTATTATTTCTCTTGGATTATCCTGAAGTGGTGTTAAAATGTGAGTTGGAGGGTTCTCCCAGGAAGGAAGATCTACCCAGGTAGGGAGACTTTACCTAAGTTCAAGTAGATTATTTTTCTTACACTTAAAGATGTATTCCTGTTCTCTCAGTTGCTATAATCTCTTTGACTTCAAAGCAACATCAAGAACTTTGAGCCCTGCTCATGTTTCTTTGCTTCTATACTCTGAGATCCTGTCTTGTCTTAGCTGGTAATTTGCTTCTTCTCTAATTCCAGGGGAAGAAGTGGAAGCAGGTGATGAATGTGCCTAGGAGGCCTGTCTTGAGTCAGGATAAAAATATGATTGATGATGTTGTACTATTAGCTCTTTACAGTACTTGCTGTGAACATAACATTGTGCTGGAAATTAGCAATGGTCACTGGGTAATATAAAATCAATGGTCAATATTCTTAGGCTATACCCTGGCTCTGATTAGAATCTAGCACATTTGATAATTGTGGCAAAAGGGACAGATATTCATTTTGAGGATAGGTACTTTCCTCTGGAATCTCCCTATGGAGAAGTATTTATTAGCTTGAAACATTGCCCTAGGTAGCACTAACTATCTCTTTGAGACTGCTCAAAATCAACTTATTAAAAAAAAAACCCACATGATCATTTTCTTAGATGCTGAAAAAGCCTTGGACAAAATCCAACACTCCCTTATGATAAAAGTCTTGGAGAGCAGGAATACAAGGAAAATACCTAAATATAATAAAGGCAAGTTACAAAAAGCTGACAGCCAACCTCAAACTAAATCTCAAAGCAATTCCACTAAAATCAGGAACTAAACAAGGATGTCCCCTCTCCCCTTATCTATTCAACATAGTTCTCAAAGTTTTAGCTCAAGCAACAAAAGAATGAAAGGGGATTAAGGGGATACAAACTGGAAAAGAAGTGAAACTATCTCTATTTGCAGATGATATGATCGTATACATAAGTGACACACAAAATTCTACCAGGGAACTTCTACAGCTGATAAACATTTTCAGCAATGTAGCAGGATACAAGATTATCTCAAAGAAATTGGTAGCCCTCTTATATATTAAAGATAAAAGGGCTGAAAAAGAAATAAGGGAAACATCACCTTTATTATAGCTGCAAATAGCATTTAATACCCTGGTGTAACTATAACCAAAGAAGTATCAGCTCTGTTTGACAAAAATATTAAATCTCTGATGAAAGAAATTGAAGAGAACATAATAAAATGGAAAGCTCTCCTATGTTCCTGGATAAGTAGGATCAACATAGTGAAAATGGCAATCTTACCAAAAGCAATTTGAAGACGCAATGCAATTCCCATCAAAATCCCAACACAATTTTTTTACAGACTTTGAAAGAACAATACTCAATTTTATGTGGAATAACAAGAAAGCCAGGATTGCCAAAACAATTTTGTTCAACAAAAGAACCTCAGGAGGTATCACCATTTCCAACTTCAAATTATGCTATAGAGCTACAGTAATAAAAACAGCTTGGGACTGGCATAAAAACAGACATGTGGATGAATGGAATCAAATTGATGACCCAGACATTGATCCACACACCTATGAACACTTAATTTTTGACAAAGATGCCAAATATATTCAATGGAAGAAAGATAATATCTTCAAGAAATGATGTTGGCATAAGTGGATGGTAGTGTGTAGAAAAATGAAAATAGATCCAAACCTATTACCTTGCACAAAACTTAAATTCAAGTGGATCAAAGACTTCAACATAAACCCAGCTACACTGAACTTGATAGAAAAGAAAGTGGAAAATATCCTCCTACACATTGGCACTGGAGACCACTTCCTAAATCTAACAGCAGGATCACAGACACTAAGATCAATAATCAATAAGTAAGACCTCCTGAAATTGAGAAGCTTCTGTAAGGCCAAGGACATAGTCAATAAGACAAAATTACAGCCTACCTACAGAATGGGAAAAGAGTTTTACCAACCCTACAAGTGACAGAGGATTGATCTCTAAAATATATAGAGAACTCAAGAAACTAGAGCCCCAAAGCCCTTAAAAAACCAATTAAAACCTGGGGTTTAGAACTAAAAAAAGGACTTCTCAGCAGAAGATTTACAAATGACTTAAAGGTATATGAAAAAGTGTTCAACATCTTTAGCCATCTGAGAAATACAAATCAAAACAACTTTGAGATACCATGTTCACCTGTCAGAATAGCTAAGATTAAAAATACAGATCACAGCCTATGCTGGAAAGGATGTGGAGCAAGGTGAACACTCCTCCATTGTTGGTAGGAGTGCAAACTTGTTCAGCAACTTTGGAATGAAGTATGGTGGTTTCTCAGACAACTGGAAATTAATCTCCCTAAGGATCCAGCAATACCATTCTTAGGCATATACCCTAAAGATGCACATTCACACCCCAAAATCATTAGCTCAACTATGTTCATAGCAGCATTTTCTTAATAGCAAGAACCTGGAAACTACCTAGATGCCCCTCAACTGAGGAATAGATTAACAAGCTGTGGTCCATCTACACAATGGAGTACTACTCAGCAGTAGGAAAAACTAATATTCTAAAATTTGCAGGCAAATGGATGAATTTGGTGAATATCCTCCAGAGAGAGGTATGACAATCCCAGAAAGAGAAGCAGGGGATGTACTCACTTATTAGTGGACTTTAAAATATATATATGAAAAGAGAGAGAGGTCATTGTACACAATAACTCAAGACTAGAACACAGCCAAATGACACAGTGTCTCACTTCTGTCTGCATTGATGGCCTCTGGCAGAGGGTTGGGCAAGGAAAGACTTGTTTTCTTTAAGGGTCTGACCACAGGGAGTTTAATTATGCTCTAGTAAGTAAATGAGCAGCATGAATGGGCAGTTTTGTTTTTTTCTTTATTTATTTTGTATTAATCAAGAAAAACAGTAAATTGAATTTAAAATGCTGATAAGTTAACAATAACTATAAAGAAAATAAAAATCATAAGCATGATTTATCAAGGATGATAATGCAAATAATTTGCTACACATAAAATTACTTTGTGTTCAGCTTTCCCTGTGAATTTTTTTTTCATCCCTGTATATTCCTATTCAAGGTCCTTTCCCCCTCCCGCCACATCAGGTCATTTTTTTCTTCTCCACAACTCCCCATCCCCTTCCTGGGCAGGCAGCAGACAGTCCCATGGTCCCACTGATCCAATAATGCTTAGTTCAGTCTCCACTCCTGGCAAATCCAGTTTTGTTCCCCCTCCCTCAAGAGTGAGTCAGGTGTTCCTATAGTTGGAGTGGGGTCCGAAAGGTCAGTCCAGGGTGTTTCTGATCCCAAGCTGTTCAGTGGCTGTGGTTTGCAGCTTGGGCATGCTTGGCTTTTTTCTTGTTTGTTTGTTTAAAGACCACTAATGAGTGAGCACATCCCCTGCTTATCTTTCTGAGTTTGTGATACCTCACTCAGGTGGATATTCTCCAAATCCATCCATTTGCCTGCAAATTTTAGGATATCATATTTTCTTATTGCTGAGTATTATTCCATTGTGTAGATGTACTACAGTTTGTTAATCCATTCCTCAGTTGAGGTACATCTAGGTTGCTTCCATGTTCTTGCTATTACAAATAATGCTGCTATGAACATAGTTGTGCTAATGCCTTTGGAGTGTGACTGATCTTTAGGTTATATACCCAGAAGTAGTATTGCTGGGTCCTTGTGGAGATTGATTCTCAATTTTCTGAGAAACCACCATACTGCATTCCAAAGTTGCTGAACAAGCTGACACTCACACCAACAATGGAGGAGTGTTCCCCTTGCTCCGCATCCTCTCCAGCAGAGGCTTTCCTCTGTGTCTTTTATCATAGCCAATCTAACAGGTGTCCGGTGGTATCTAAATACTGTTTTGATTTGCATTATTCTGATGGGTAACGATGATGAGCACTTTTTCAGGTGCCTTTCAGCCATTCAACATTCTTCTTCTGAGAATTCCATTTTTAGATCTGAAACCCATTTTTTGGTTGGGTTACTCAAGGTTTTGGGCTCTAGATTCTTGAGTTCTTTATATATCTTAGAGATCAGTCAACTATCACTTGTGTGTTTGGTGAAAACCTTTTCCCATTCTGTAGGCTGTCGTTTTCTCCTATTGACAGTGTCCTAGGCTTTTCAGAAGTTTCTCAGCTTCAGGAGATCCCACTCATTGTTTGTTGATCTTAGTGTCTGTGCCACTGGTATTATATTTATTAAGTGCTCACCTGTGCCAATTCATAGAAGTGTATTTCCCACTTTCTTTTTTTTCTTTACTTATTTTGTATTTATCAAATAAAAACAGTAAAATGAATTTAAAATGCTGAAAAGTTAACAATAACTATAAAGAAGATAAAAATCTTAAGCATGACTTATCAAGGATGATAATGCAAATAAGATTGCTACACATATATTTACTTTGTGTTCAGCTTTCCCTCTGATTTTTTTTTCCATCCCTGTATATCCTTATTCAAGGTCCCTTCCCCCTCCCACCACATCAGGTCATTTTTCTTCTCCGCAACTCCCCATTCCCGCCCTGGGCAGGGAGCAGAGAGTCCTATGGTCCCACTGACCCAATAATGCTTGGACCAGTCTCCACTCCTGGCCAAATCCAGTCCTGCCCCCCCTCCCTCAAGAGTGAGTCAGGTGTTCCTATAGTTGGAGTGGGGTCCAAAGGGTCAGTCCAGGGTGTTTCTGATCCCAAGCTGTTCAGTGGTTGTGGTTTGCCTCTTGGGCATGCTTGGCTTTTTTTTTCTTGTTTGTTTGTTTAGAGACCACTAATGAGTGAGTACATCTATCGCGGTAAAGAGCATGAGACTCTTAATCTCACGGTCGTGGGTTCGAGCCCCACTTTGGGTGCCAATTATCGCAGTAAAAACCCGCCGTGAGATATGTTTTAAATGGGGTTTGTTTTGTGAAAATCACTTACAAAGCAGAGCCGGTTTTAAGAGAAAATGAAAGGATAAGGTTGCAGCGCTGGAGCCTTTCTAAGGAAAATTCCTCATCACCACAGCGTACATCCAAACTCCCGCGCAGCTGGGCCGAACTGCACACCCAGTTGGGAACTCTCGTGAGAGAATGATGACTTCCTGTCCTGGTCTTCTCCTTTGAAGGTTTATTTCCGGAATCCTTTTTAGTTAACCACGCCCCGCTCGTCTCTAGTCTTATGACGCGATCGTTCACATATATAGTTCCTGATTTCCCGCTACATACATCCCCTGCTTATCTTTCTGAGATTGTGATACCTCGCTCAGGAGGATATTCTCCAAATCCATCCATTTGCCTGCGAATTTTAGGATATCATTTTTTCTTACTGCTGAGTAGTATTCCATTGTATAGATGTACCACAGTTTGTTAATCCATTCTTCAGTTGAGGGGCATCTAGGTTGTTTCCAGGTTGTAATAGCAAGAATGGGCAGTTTTGTAAATGGGGAGATCCTAAGAGTGGGTATGATACTGAAAGGTTTGATATCTGAGTTTGAAGGGGTGCATGATATAAAAACACCAAATAATAAATATATACATGAAAAAATTAAAAAAAACAGAAATTTGAAGCACAGTTCACATTATTCAGAGCAAGCAAGTACTTACCTTCCAGCAGAACTATCTCACATTTTAGGTTCTGTTTCTAAAAACCTATCCAACAGTGTAATCTGTTTTAGTTCAATGAACTGTCCTTGGGCCTTGTTGCTATTTCTGACTGATTCATGCTTTTGGGGCACAGATCACATCAATCTGAATAAGAGGTGCAAGTCACACATGAAATATAACAAACCCCACTGCAGCATCAAAGCAAAGCTAATTTTCCAATGACTACTACTAAAACTTGACACAGGCTCAATACTAGATGAGAGTGAAGAGTTAGAGTTGAAAAAAAATTCCAATCAAAGCACCAAAGAATTAGGTTAGTGTTTCTATCATAATATGTAACAAAAAGACTTCAAGAGAAACTTAATCAAAAAAATATGGAGAAGGATATTTGATATTTATCAAAGCATAAACCTATAAAGATGGTATCCTACATCTCAACATCTATGTGCAAATACAAGACCATCCATATTTATAAAAGTAACATGACTCTCATACTCAGTATAACTGAAATTTGAATAATCTATTAGACCCTAGTAGTTCACTAATAGTGGTACATTTTAATTTTCCACTCTCACCAATGGTCATGTCATCTGACAGAAATCAGAGAAATGAACAAAATAACAGATATTATGACTAAAATTAAGCAAACAGACATCTACAGAAAATTTTACCAAAATACAAAAGAATATACATTTTTCTCAGCAACTCATGGAAAATTATTATAAAAGAAATTAGAGAGATGACATAATACTGACTTAGCAGCACACATAAAAGTTTCAAACAGAAAATGAAAAAGCACAGGAGGAGTAGATAACAGTAGGAAATTATCAAGTGTAAGCATAATGAGTAAAATATGAATGAGAACAACATATATAATGAATCGATAAAAGCAAGAATGAGTTATTTTTGAAAATCAAGAAGAGATACAAACTTTTTTCCCAACTAACCAAAAAGCAGAGAAAGATTATCCAAATTAATAAAATTACAGATGAAAAGAGAGACATTAAAACAGACACTGAACCTGCACCCTGAAAGGCCACTTTGCTTCTGTGTGGAGCACAGCCTGCCCAAAATAGGGCTGGCTTAATAGCAGCAGGGCAACGGCTGAGGTGCTTGGTCCTGGGAACTCAGCTCAGAGGTAAGAGACTCTGCTTCTTTGGCTGGGGAACACAGTCAGTACAGACCATGACTGGTTTAATACTGGCAAGAAAGCAGAGGAGCTCCTAAAAGCATAACTGAGAGGCCAGAGGTGACTTCCGCCATCTGAACCTGGGCCCTGAATGGCCATTCAACTTCTCTGTGGAGCACAGCTCACCATGAACATGGTTGGTATAATAGCAGCAGGGGAACAGACAAGTACCTGTTTGCATACCTGAGAGGTGAGAGGTCAAGAGGTGACAACTGGCATCATAACACTGTGACCTCATGAGAACAGCTGGCCCTCTGAATACTTAGCTAATTAAGAGCCCTCAGACCAACAACTAACTAAAAGCCAACCAAGAAGTAACCAAGAGTGAACTGGGGAAACAATGGGCAGATGACAGTGCAAGAATACAAACAACAATACAAAAGTCAATAAGACATCACCAGAAGAAGCAAGTGGTTCTATAGCTTCAAGACCTGAATATAACAACAAAGATGGAACAGAAGAAAACGACCTTAAAAACAGCTTTATAAAATTAATAGATGTTTTAAAAGAGGATATAAAAAACTTCCTTAAAGAAATAGAAGAAAATACAAACAGAAAATTAGAAGAGATGAACAAAGCCTTAAAAAAAAAAAGAAAACCAAGAACTAGAAAATAAACAGGTGAAAAAAATTTACCAAGAATTAAAAACTGAAACAGAAGCAATAAAGAAGGAACTGAGACAAAACTAGAAATAGAAAATCTAAAAAAGCAACCCAGAACCATAGATTCAAGCATAACCAACAGAATCCAAGAGATGGATGAGAGAATTTCTGGGGTGGAAGACTCAATAGTGGTAATAGATACATCAGTTAAAGAAAATACTAAAACCAAAATAGTCACAACACAAAATATCCAGGAAATTTGAAGCACCATGAAAAGACCAAACCTGAGAATAATTGGAATTGAAGGAGAAGAATGTCAGCTAAAAGGCACAGAAAATATATTCAACAAAATCATAGAAAACTTCCCCAACCTAAAGAAGGAAGTGCTATAAAGATACAGGAAGCCTACAGAACACCAAATAGAGTAGACCACAAAAAAAGTCTGCTTGCCTTAAAAAGTAATTAAGCCTCTAACCCTACATAACAAAGAAAAAAATACTAAAAGCTGCAAAGGAAAAAGGTCAAGTCACCTATAAAGGCAGATCCATCAGAATAAAATATGACTCTTCAAGGGAAACAATGAAAGCAAGAAGGTCATGGTCAGACATTAAACAGACACTAAAAATGAATGGATGCAACCTAGACTACTGTACCCAGGAAAACTATCAATCAACAAAGATGGAGTAAACAAGATATTTCATGACATAACCAGATTTGAACAATACTTAACCCCAAAATCCGCTCTACAAAAAGCCTTAGAAGAAAAACTCCAACCTAAGGAAACCAAAAACACCCATATAACCATAGACAAGTGAAAAGCCCACAGAAGAACCCCCTAATAAAGGAAATACAAGCTACTATAAAAATGATAGAAAACATTGATCATGGATCATTAATACCCCTTAATATCAATGGATTCAATTCACCTATGAAAAGACATACCCTAATATGATCAATACAAAACCAGAAACCATCCTTCTGCTGCATACAAGAAATGCAACTCAACTTTAAAGACAGACATAGGCTCAAAGAAAAGGGTTGGGAAAGGACTTTCCAATCAAATGTCCCTAAGAAACATTCTTGTGCAGCCATTCTAATATCTAACAAAATAAACTTTAAACTAAAATCAATAAAAAGAGACCAGGAAGGTCACTACTTATCCATCTCAGGAAAAATTCACCAAGACGAAATCTCAATCCTGAATATTTATGCACTTAACACAAGGGCACATACATATGTAAAAGAAACACTTCTAAAGCTTAACCCCCACATCAAACCTGACACACTAATAGTTGGAGTTTACACTACACTACTTTCACCATTGGATCGGTCAACCAGACAGACACTCAACAGAGAAATAGGAGATTGATCAGAATGATCAATGATCAGAAACCATTATGACCCAAATGGACTTAGTAGATATATACTGAACCCTCTACCCAAACAATAAGAAATATACATATTTCTCAGAACCCCATGGCACTTTTTCTAAATTTATGACCTACTAGGTTATAAAGCAAATATCAATAGTTACCAAAAATGAGTATAACTTCTTGTACCATTTCAGATCACCATGGTCTAAATTTAGAGTTCAACAATATCAAAAATCACAGAAAGACTCTCAGCTAATGGAAACTAAATATCACTCAGCTGAACCACCTCTGGGTCAAGGAAAAAATTAATTTAGATCATGTTAGAAATCAAATTAATGCCTAGAATTAAACAAAAATGAATCCACGACATAATCCAAACTTATGGGATTCAATGAAAGCAGTATTAAGGAGAAAATTGATAGCACTTGATGCCTACATGAAAAGACTAGAGAAATCCCACTCAAGAGAACTATCAGCACATCTGAGGGTCCTGGAACAATTAGAAGCAAACTCACCTAGAAGGAATAGAAGGCAGGAAATAATCAAACTTAGAGCTGAAATCAGTATAATTGAAACAAAAAAAACAATAAAAAATTAATGAATCAAAGAGTTGGTTCTTTGAGAAAGTCAACAAGATAGATAAAAATACAAACTAACCAAAAAGCAGAGAGATAGAGTATCCAAGTCAACAGAATCAGAAATGAAAAGGGGGATATAACAACAGACCCCCAGGAAATCCAGAGAATTATCAGGTCATATTTTGAAATCTTATACTAAACAAACACCTAGAAGAAATGGACAGCTTTCTGAAAAGGCACCATTTACCAAAATTAAATGAAGATCATATTAAAATACCTAAACAGTTTTATAACACCAAAGGAAATTGAAGCTGTCATTAAAGCCTCCAAAAAAAAGCCCAAGCCCAGATCTTTTCAGTGCAGAATTCTACCAGACATTCAAAGAAGAGCTAATACCAATAGTCCTCAAACTGTTCTATACAGTAGAAACTGAAGGAATATTGCCAAACTCTTTTTATGAGGCCACAATAACCCTGATACCCAAGCCACTTAAAGATGCAACAAAGAAAGACAATTACAGACTGATTTACCTCATGAACATTGATAAAAAAAATTTTCAACAAAATACTGGCAAACCAAATTCAACAACATACAAAAAAACTTATTTACCATGATCAAGTAAATTTCATCCCAGAAATG
Source organism: Sigmodon hispidus (assembly GCA_004025045.1). NCBI lineage: Eukaryota > Metazoa > Chordata > Mammalia > Rodentia > Cricetidae > Sigmodon > Sigmodon hispidus. The sequence goes on along the minus strand of PVIH01012381.1, from coordinate 33,777 downwards.
CAAGGATGGTTCAACATACAGAAAACTGTAAATGTCATCCATTATATAAACAAATTGAAGGAAAAAAACACATGATCATTTCCTTAAATGCTGAAAAGGCCTTGGACTAAATCCAACATGCCTTCATGATAAAAGTCCTGGAGAGAGCACGAATACAGGGAAAATACCTAAATATAATAAATGCAATTTACAAAAAGCTGTTGGCCAACATGAAACTAAATGGAGAAAAGCTCAAAACAATCCCACAAAAACCAGGAACTAGACAAGGATGTGCTCTCTTCCCTTGTCTATTCAACATAGTTCTTGAGGTTTTAGCTAAAGCAATAAGATAACGAAAGGAGATTAAGGGGATACAAACTGGAAAGGAAGAGGTCAAATTATCTCTATTTGCAGATGACATGACTGAATACATAAGTGACCCACAAAATTCTACCAGGGAACTTCTACAGATGATAAACACTTTCAGCAATGTAGCAGGATATAAACTTAACTCAAAGAAATCTTTAGGTCTCCAACACATTAGTGACAAACAGACTGAAAAAGAAATAAGGGAAACATCACCCTTTATAATAGCTGCAGATAACATTATATACCTTGGAGTAACTATAACCAAAGAAGTAACAGATCTTTTGACAAAAATTTTAAGTCTTTGAAGAAGGAAATTCAAGAGGATATCAGAAAATGGAAAGCTCTCCCATGTTCCTGGATAGGTAGGATCAACATAGTGAAAATAGGAATTCTACTAAAAGAAATCTACAGACTCCATGCAATTCCCATGAAAATCCCAACACATTTTTTTTTACACAGCTTGAAAGAATAATACTCAATTTTATTAGAAATAACAGGAAATTCAGGATTGCCAAAACAATTTTTCTCAACAAAAGAATCTCAGGAGGCACTGCTATCCCTGACTTCAAATTATACTGTAGAGCTACAGTAATAAAAATAGCCTGGTACTAGCATAAAAACAGACTTGTGGATCAATGGAATCACATTGAAGACATAAATCCAAAAACGTACGATCACCTCATCTTTGACAAAGAGGGCCAAAACACTCAGTGGGAAAAAGACAGTATCTTTAATAAATGGTGCAGGCATAGCTGGATGTTAGTGTGTAGAAAAATGGAGATAGAGCTAAGCCTATCACCTGCACAAAACTCAAATCAAAGTGGATCAAAGACCTCAACATAAACCCATAAAGCTTTCCACTCTGAATCTGATAGAAAAGAAAGTGGGAAATACCCTCCAATGCATTGGCACAGGTGACCACTTTCTAAATATAACACCAGTAGCACAGACACTAAGATCAACAATCATTAAGTGGGATTTCCTGAAGCTGAGAAGCTTCTGCAAAGCCAAGGACACTGTCAATAAGACTAAACAACAGCCTACAGAATGGAAAAAGATTTTCACCAAATCTACAAGTGACAGAGGAGCAATCTCTAAATTAAATAGAGAACTAAAGAAACTAGAGCCCAAAACCTTGAATAACCCAAACAAAAAATGGAGTTTAGAACTAAAAAGGAAATTCTCAGCAGAAGAAGTACTAAATGCTGAATGGCACTTGAAAAAGTGCTCAACATCTTTATCTATCATAAATGCAAATCAAGACAACTTTGAGATACCACCTTACACCTGTCAGATTGGCTAAGATAAAAGACACAGATGACAACCTATGCTGGAGAGGTTGCAGAGCAAGGGGAACATTCCTCCATTGTTGGTGGGAGTGTAAGCTTGTTCAGCCACTCTGGAATGCAGTTTGTGGTTTGTCAGATAACTGGGAATCAATCTCCCCAAGAATCCAACAATATCATTCTTAGGTATATACCTGAAAGTGCACATTAGCACCCCAAAAAGCATTAGCTCAACTACGTCCATAGCAGCATTATTTTTAGTAGCAAGAACCTGGAAACACCCTAGATGCCCTTCAACTAAGGAATGGAGTAACAAACTCTTGTACATCTATACAATGGAGTACTACTCAGCAGTAAGAAAAAGTGATATTCTAAAATTTGCAGGGAAATGAATGGATATGGAGAATATCCTCCTGAGAGAGGTATCACAATTCTAGAAAGAGAAGCAGGGGATGTACTCACTCATTAGTGGACTGTAATCAAAAAGCAAATCATTTTCTGCTGCATACCACAACCACTGAACAGCTTGGGATCTGAAGCACCTTGGACCAACACCTTGGAGTTCATTCCCTCCAGAGGAACACCTGCCCAGTCTTGTCATTTGGATGAGGAAAGCAGATTTGCTTATAGTGGCTGCTGAAGTAAGCTACTTTGGTACCTTGGGACCTACTGCCTTTTGGGGGGAGCAGATGAGGAGATGGGGAGAAGAGAGTGTGACTTTGAGGGATGGGAGTGGGAAGGGTGTTTGTATAAGTATATTTATGGGAAAAAAGATGAAATCCAAATAATCATTAGGTTATACTTCAAAAACATGTTTTACCTAAAATAAAAATATAAACAAAATGCAAAAGTTTTTTTAGTATGTATATAAATCAAGATCAGAAGAATAATGTTAATTAAACTACATCCCGAAGTTATAGAAGATACCATTAGAATTCTTCTAATCAGTGAAGCCCAGGGCCCAAATATTTCAGTGGTGTATTCTACCAGAATTTCAAAGATGAGTTTATACCAATAGTCCCCAGATTATTCCACAAAATAAAAACAGAAGAAGCATTTTCAAATTATTTTCATGAGGTTATTGTCGTGACAATACACATAACCACCACAGAGTCTTAACAAAAAGTACTATAAATAAGGTCCTTCATGAAAATAGATGCAAACATACTCAATAAGAACTGTCAATCAGAATCCAATGACATGTTAAAGATCTTCCACCATGTTTCATTCCAAAGAAAATGGAATGGTTCAACAAATAAAAACCTATCAAGGTAACCAACCATAAACAAAGTAAAAAAATTCCTGTGATCATCTCACTTGTTGCTGAAAAAGCCTTTGAAAAATTCAACACACCTTTATGATAAATGTCTTGGAGAAAATAAGGATACAAGGAACATATCTAAACATAATACAGCCAATATGCAGCAAATCAATAGCCAATATCAAATTAAATCGAGAAAACCTATGACTTTACTCTGAAATTATCTAAGCACAAGGCTTTTCCCACGAATGCCCTAACTCTGCCTCCAACTCCAGTCTGGGGACTCCCAGGACAAATCTGAAACACTATCTACAAGTTTCCTGCAGTAGAATGAATTAGAAATTCTGAAGGATACAAGGATCAGGATGATAAGATATGCATACCAGCTTCAAAAATGGTTTCCCAAGCAGTGAGCATCCTGCTTTCTCTGTTTGTCCCTTGTAACTTTGAGCTTCCTGGCTATATCCTGCTCTAATCTATTTGCTTCTTTCTTTGTTTAAGAACAACTTTCTGCATGGGACCATGAAGGTTTCATCTCATTTGGCTTCTCTCAAAGAGGAGGACAAAATTCCCAGGAGAAGGTGACACAGGAAGACTGGAGAGAACATGTGCACACCCAAAACATAATGTTAGAATGTTGCCTGGAAACCATCCATAAGAAGATAGAGGCCATCATCATTTCAAGGATATCTAGGCCACCACTTCTACAATACTGAGCACATGAAACTTCTCATAGAACTGCTCATGTGCCACTCTTGTGGATCAGTAATTTGACTGGTGACATTAGTGATAAAAAATTGATCTTTATTTTTATTCAGTACTTAATTGGTTTCTATTCAGCCCTCAGAGACACTTCTGTCATATTTCTACAGGGATTAAGAAAATACTACATTTTTGGACCAATGAGAATACAGAGTAGACTGGGTGCTTAGATGGTTTTCTGTGTCACATAGCTATGATGGAGGCTTCTTTATTCATGCTGACAGACCTAGGCAAGGACATATTAGTTATCATCTCTGGAAGGAGTTATTGTTCTCTGAGGGCATATGTATGCTCATCAGACTTGTTACTCAGTGTTTTGCTAGGAGGAAAATATAAACAGAAGTTGAGAGGAATTCAGGTAGCACTGTGAGTGGAAAGTATTTCACAATGCCTTGTACTTAAATCCAGCACTCATAGCTCGTTGGATTCTCAATTGTGCTTCTGTTTGTAAAACCTCAGCAGGAAAAGAGAAAGAATAGTAGATCGTATTTTCTACATTGGGCTCAGAGAGAGGAGAACAAGTGAGAAGATTGATGGAGAAGTCCTCTGTGCTTTTCTGCAAGGGGTATACCATGTGGCAGGGTCTTCTGCTTTCAGGTAAGGGTTCAAATTCTCTGACTGTTTGGGAAGGGGAACTCAGAGGCAGGCTGGAATCTTCTAAATATAGCATGGTATTGAAAGGAGACTCAAGCTTTCTGTTGAGTTACAATGCAGAAGGTACAGCAGCCTGAAGCTCTCAGAACATGGGAAGTGAGGAGGAAAAGAGAAAAGCCTCAAACACTTCAGATTCACCATAAATTACATTGGCTGCAATGTTCTGAAGACAGCCGTTCCAAATCATAACAGCATGACCCTCCAAATAGAAATTAAACAATGGAGTGATAGCAAAATATTTTAGTGTGTACATTTATGACAACCTGAAACCAATCCTCAGCTCCCATATAGTAGATGAAGGGAACAAACTTTTTCAGGCTTTGTTTGCTCTGCCTTTCACATAGGTACTAATGCATGTATTTATTTATACATACTGCCATGTCATGTGTTCCCACACAGATTTCCAGCATATAGCATCATATGTGCAGGAAGAGATACCAGTTTTTAGAAATAAACACATATATTTACATAAGTAAATCTAAAACCATTTGTTTACAACTTTAATATACTATTACCCTAAGCTCCAAACCTAGGACTTATGAAAGGAAATCCATAGAAACACATTCCTTTTTCCTTCCTTTCTTTTTTCTTTATACACTTGTGCTTGGGTCTTTTCCAGGAACTAAACCTTATAAGAAGGTCAGAATAAACTTGTTCTTAAAAATTTCTGATTTTACTGGGCAGTGGTGTCTCCGCCTTTTAATTTCACTACTTGAGAGACAAAAGTACATGATCTCTGTGAGTTCAAGGGCAGTCTGATCTGCAAGTTCCAGGACAGTCAAGGCTATGTTGAGAAAACCAGTCTCAAGAAAACAAACAAACAAAATCTCAGGTTCTATGGGATAAAATAGATGTTAGCATATCTGAAAATAAAGCCATGGGTTGTCTAGAATTACAATGAGAACAGAGGAAAGAATCAGCCAGTGGGGACTATCTAAAGTCAAAGTTCAGAGAGGCATTTTTCCTCTCAACAAATACATTGTATGAGGAGGGATATGGGACTCTGTGAGTGAACCAGGCAGACACCTGAGCAGAGAATTCTGGACAGGTTTAATGATACACTCAGATGCTCTGTGTCAATGGAACTCATGTGGCTCATGGCTGGCAGGGAGGGTAGTTGGGCACAGCCCTACTAACTCCCCAAATTTGACTGATAATCACACCCATTTAACCTTGGTGGTTTTCTTCAATTCCCATCTAGCTTCTCTTTTAACCTTCTGGCTCCTGTCAACCACTGCTCAAGTAACCATTGAAACAATACCACCCCTTGTAGCTGAAGGAGAAAATGTTCTTTTCCTTGTCTATGATCTGCCAGAGAATATTATAACCTTAACCTGGTTCAAAGGGCTACCACATAAAGAAGAAATTGCAACGTATCAGGTGCACAACAATGTAAGTGGGCCTGGACTTATAAACAGTGATAGAAAGACAATTTACCAAAATGGATCCCTGCTGCTGTCAACGGTCAACCTGAATGACACAGGATTATATATCCTACAAAGCTATAATAAAGGTAGAAAAATTGTGTCAACAGCATATGTGTATCTTCATGTGCATGGTAAGTGATTTTTTTGTAAACTCGGTGAGCTGAGTTGGGTTTGTTCCAGTGGTCACATATAAAAGGATGGTCTGTGACTATATTCCCTATCCATTTTGTCTCCATGTTGGGGTTTGAGCACTTAGTACGGGACACATAAGGAATAGAAGAGTGACAATAGATTATAATCCTTCATTTGAATTCATCTTGTACAAAGATAAATATATGCTGGGTAACTGGGCTATGATTAACAACATTTTTATAGAATCTAGGGGTTCTTACCAGGAGTGTTTCCTTGAGAAAGAATTCCAGGGAATCAACCTTGTACTTGGTTGAGGAAAACCTGGGATCCTCAGAGAGATGTGATTCCCTGATGTCTCCATAGCTATGCACCAGGCTCAACTCTAGGTGTAAATGAGAAGCATTTTATAACTGTTAGATTTTGACTTCCTGATGGTATTAAACAATTCTCCTTAGTCTTCTGATGTGTGGAACTAGATAGTGTACTTCTATGAAAGGACTGGTTGGGCTACATCCTCTGGGCATATTCTTCAGACACTCAGCATGGGGTCAACAGGTTTCCAGGTCACTAACTGTCTGGTTGTGTATATAAAATTTTACATGAAATTCATGCTCCCTAAGGAGAGGAACTGAGGACACAGGTTTTTCTGACAAGTTCTGGTTCTCTAGGTCCAGGTGGGAGAATTATTTCTATCAGGCAAATGGATACAGTTTATGCTGATCTGACATCCTCCCAAACATGAGTTGTAGTTGTCCAGAGTAATCACCAGTAGTGAGATTAGAACACATAATGAACTGACAGAAACGTACTGAACTAGGAATTGAGTAGCTTGGTTCCATCACTCTTCTTATAGAACTGAAAATTATGGTTCCAGCATTCTCAAGCTTATGAGTTTCTTAATGTGTCTGCTACACTATCAGGAGATCATCCTCTGTTTCCCACTTAATATTTTTTTCTTTTTGGAAATCCATGGTAAGAAAGGAGAAATCACCTTGATAGAGGTCCAATGCATCTCAAAAAGACCATGGAGTACATAAGCAGGCCTATTATACAGCTCATACAACAGGAAATGGTAACATAGTCTTGGAAATCATGAACAGGAATAAAGTGGCTTACCATTTTCTTAGGAAACAAGGGCACCTCCTCCTGCACACCCAAGATGTGAATCTCCTAAAACATTCTGGACTTTTGACCTTGGCAGAACCCCGTCTTCTGGTGACTCCAATGATAATAGATTTATTTTTACACAAACCTCACTCAACTCAACCTTTTGGAGCCCATAGGCAGTTTTGCCATTTTTTCTGCTGAGCAAGTTCCATGTTTCTAAAGCATTGAAAAAAAATGGGGCAGAATGGTTGCCTGTCTGGGTTTCTTTATCACACAGTTGTGCATATGATCCCTTTTTGATGCAAACAAACATAGGCAAGCACACAGCAGAGTTCTGTTCCAGCATCAGCTGATATGTCTCCAGGCTGCTCATCAGCTTTGACCCACTCCGTGTTCTAGAGGACAGAAACCTAGGTAAGGGGAAGGGAACATGGAGCAGCACTAAAATTGCAGGGGAAAACCAGTGCTTTTAACACAAAACCACCCTCAACCAATGGAAATCTGAGAGGTGCTTTTTCCTGGGAAGGACCACAGACAAGGGAGCAGTGATGGGGCAGATGTACCTCAGGGTAATGACAAATAAGCCTAAAGAGACAACAGAGGCTCCTTCTATAGTCCTTTGCAAAGAGTGTTCCACATTTCAGTGGCTTCTGCTCACAGATGAGGGGACCAGGAGTTGACAGTGTGTTGGGAAGGGTCTGACAATGTGTCTTGAGTCTCCTGAGTGACAGAAAAATATAAGAGGAGTCTCAGTGTTTGTAGTAGAGAATATACAGTGTGGGAGAGGCTTGTCATTAGAATGCTTTCATTGAATATTAAAACGTAAAGGTGGGGAGACATTAATTTTGCATAAAGTTAGTAATCATGACAACAATATTCTGGAGAATTGCACTCTCAGCTTGATAGACCGAATAAAAAATAAATCTGGTGTGCATCAGTGACATGATCCATAATGTATGGGCATTAACTTCATTGTCTGGTAAGCTGAGACCAATAAGCAAAAGTCTTCTGACCCCATTTAAGTACTGTACTGTGTCCTGGACCTATGAACACACACTAGACTAGCTCTTACACTAGTCATACACAGATATAATAAGTATATAAGTGAAATAAATCAAAGCAAATTATCTAACACTGTATCCCCCAAACTATGAGTTTCTTAAATAAGTTCATAGATATTCAGTTATGAGACATAATTAATTCATTTAGTCTCCACATGGAGCTGAGCTTTTTCTAGACATTATTATTTTTTAAATACAAAACAGTTTATAATTCTTATGATGTCATAGTTTGAGTGGACTTGAAGTAAAGACAACTAGAAGGTAAATTCAGGTATTGGTTGCACTCCCTAGAGGAACAAACAATAAGAAATCAGATAGTGAAGATACAGGATTAGTAGGGCAAAAGTCCTGCAATCATCACCCCAACACAGATACACTGCAAATGTGAGCATGTTTGCGATAGTAGTTAAACAGGGCAATGTTCACAACTGAACAGAGAGAAGTTATAGTGGAAATGATAGGAGTGAGAACATGAAGATTGTGTGCTGACCTCCACCAAGTAGGACAGAAAGATCATCCAAAAACCTAGGATAAGCAATAGACAAAGCAGCTCAGGACCTAGGAACTCATTTTACTCAAATACAAAGTCTCCACTTAGGAGGACTTCTATTTTCTATCCTAGATATACTCTGGAAATGTGGTCGCCTTGGTAAATCTTCCCAGCCCACTATTGAATCAATTCCACCCAGGGTTGCTGAAGGGAAAAGTGTTCTTCTACGAATCCACAATCTCCCAGAGAATATTTTAAGCTTTGCCTGGTATAAAGGAATGGTTAGTTTCCAGAACCTGTTGGCTACGCGATATTTAGCAGACAAGCAACCACTTGAATGGGGACGTGCATACAGTGGCAGGGAAATGCTGTACAATGATGGATCCCTGCTGCTTAATGACGTCGATCAGAAAGATGGTGGATTGTACACACTACGAATTCTGAGAACAGATAGAGGAAATGAAGGCGCAAAAGTGAAACTTCAGGTGGACAGTAAGTGATTTTCTGTGATTTTTTTTTAAAGCTGATTGTGGCTTAGAAACAGGACCTTCATGGCTGGGCTAATCTCTCTTCCTTTCATATTGTGTTCCTAAGTGGAACTATGTGTACTTAGTGTAACACACAGTGGTAGAGACAAATGGCCATAGATTTACGTCCATATTCAGACTCCAATGCATGAAGGAAGAAGAACTTCATAGAATGTAGTTCAATCAAAGATGGAGAGCCAGCTCATGCTTTTCAGACTCCAAACAAGGGAACCCTGAATACGTTCATCTTTCAAAGGCTGAAGTAATGTGACACGGAGAGCATTTTTCTAGTATTTCAAAGGTGATAGGGAACAATAATTTTATAACATCCATGGCAATTTAACGTATTTGCTAGATGTAAATTGAGAGTGTCATAAATAAAAACCAGAAACTAGTACAAAGAACATGGAGAAGTACTTCATGCCAGCTTGCTTTTCATGAATGATCAACCAGTTCTCTTAAATAATGCAGGACTCCTAACACATGTCTTGAACTGATTTTATTGGTTTAAACAATTTTGCATCAATCTCGAATTAAAAAATACTATGGTTTTCCCCAGAAGCCAATCTTCTGGTGGCATTTTCTACTGAGGCATTCTCCTTTAAAATGACCAATGCTTGTATTCACTTTACATAAAATACGATCATCTTAATACTCAGATCGTTTAATGACTTGAGCCATCTCTAAAGATCTGCTTTAGTTCCCGCAGATCCCCCAAACTAAAGGCTACTTGAGAGAGTATCAAGTAGTTCTTATAGGTGAAGTCTGGTGTTGCCTCAAAGGAAACTAAAGAACAAAGCCTAGAAGGTGAATGTTCTAGGTCTGTTGAATTCAGTGGAGGCATAACCTTAAACTTCAGAGGGTAATGGAGTGTGGAGGATCTGAATGAGGGCAGTGAGGGAACATTCATGTAGACATTCAAAGGAATAGTTCGATGCAGAGTAATTGACACTTTTAAGGACACTGTTGGAAGGAGGAAGTCATGTCTCTGCTTTTCCTTAAGGACAACACACACATACACACACACACACACACACACACACACACACACACACAAACACACACATCTTCAATGTGACAAATACATCTGCTTAATGTGAAGGTTATCAATCACAATGATCCCCATGTGATGTCTTTTTTCTTTTTCTTCCCAGCTTCTCGTTCTGTGTTTTGTAGCCCTCTCACTTCTTCCCAGCTCATAGCTGTGGCAGTGCCTCCATATGCTGTTGAAAGGGAAGCTGTACTTCTTCAAGTTCATAATCTTCCAGAAGATTTTGCAGCCTTTTTCTGGTATAAATCAAGGGATAGAATTCAGGATCAGAAAATTGTAGAATACGGCAGAGAAATGGGTTCTATCTCCTGGGGCCCCGCACACAGAGAAACAATGACGGTACACAATAATGCATCCCTGATGCTTCAGGATGTCACTGAGAAAGATGCTGGAATGTACACACTAGAAGTTTTAAATGGAGATTTCAACATTCAAAAAGCATATGTGGAATTTTATGTAAAGAGTAAGTGACTCTCTATGATCTCCAACTACTAGGTGTGGATTATGCTACTACATAGTATAACATTTCAGGTCAGCATTTCCCATTACATTGTATGCCCCATCTAGAGTTTAGTCCCTATGGCAGGATACACATGGAGTAGACAAACTGTAATGAATTACAACCACTTGGCTGTCTTTAGCTGCAGAGAGGTGAATCTGTGCTGTGTAAACTCAGTCCTAGGATGTCAGCTGTAGCCAAAACACATGGAGTTCTCACCATGCCCATGTAACTAGAAGATGGTGAAGTCAGGCAGCCCTGGCTGATGAAGCCATGGGGTCCTCACAGAAACCAGCAGTAAGCCCTGACTTCAAATCCTTGCCCCTGGCTGGACTCAAAGTTACTTTGTGGAGATTTTAATAACTGTTTGCTATGTCTTCTGTGTAACATGACAGAGAAAAAGGCTTTTTTGACCTTCTAAGTCATAGGACCAGCTATTTGATAGAGTATAGAACCAAATGTTTGTGAATATTTTTCTCTATTAAGGCTCAGTGGATGAGTGTAAGGGAAATTAGCTTATTGTTCTAATGGGCTTATAAAACATCATAAGAATATCAACACTTCTGGGTGTATATCCTAAAGATGCACAGTCACACTCCAAAGGCATTAGCTCAACTATGTTCAAAGCACTGTTATTTGTAATAGCAAGAACCTGCAAACAACCTAGATGCCCCTCAACTGAAGAATGGACTAACAAACTGTGGTAGATCTACACAATGGAGTACTACTCAGCAGTAAGAAAAAATGATATTCTAACATTTGCAGGCAAATGGCGGATTTGGAGAATATCCTCCTGAGTGAAGTATCACAAACCCAGAAAGATAAGCAGAGAATGTACTCACTCATTAGTGGACTCTAAACAAACAAACAAACAAGAAAAAAGCAAAGCATGCCCTAGCTGCAAACCCCAACCACTGAACAGCTTAGGATCAGAAACACCTTGTGCTGACTCCTTGGATCCCACTCCCCCTAGAGGAATACCTGACTCAGTCTTGATGTTGGGGGTAGAAATGTCAATTTGCCAGGAGTGGAGGCTGAACTAAGCAATATTGGGACCATGGGACCTTGGGACCATCTGCCAAGGGGGGGATGGGGAGATGTGGAGAAGAGAGAATGACCAGATGTGGTGGGAGGGGGAATGGACCTTGAATAGGGATATACAAGGAAAAAAAGTGTGACTTCTTTGTTCATAATAAAAAAGAATATCAAAAAACCAAGTGAAAAAACAAAGAAGTAAGTGTCTCCATATCCTATCATTTCAAGAGTGTAGCCTAAGAAATTATTTTCTGAAAGTAAAAAGTAACAGGTACTACTCATAGGAGCAGCTCCTCAGCCCAAGATCAAATCATTGCTCATAACTATGCTGAACTCATGGACACAGCAATGATCATAGAGTGTGCCTTATTGCATAGAAAGTGAGAAATAGGAAGCAGTGCCAGCAGCAGAGTCAAATAGTTTTTGAGTGGAAAATTTAAAGCACAAAATATGTTTATGGACACAGTTCCAAATCTTCCCAACAAACAATTTTAGAAATTATGAACTACAAGAACCTGATTGAATTCTCTGGGTTACTTTCAATTGGTACCTTTCTCTGTTTCTTCACAGAGAATGTGACACAGCCCATTGTGAAAATCACTGATAACACAGTCACAGGAGGTACTTCTGTGATCTTCACCTGCATTTCATCTGACACTGATATTACTATCCGTTGGATCTTCAATAACAAGAATCTTCGGCTCACAGAGAGGATTACTTTGTCCCCAACAAAGTGTGGACTCAGAATAGATCCTGTCATGAGCCATGATGCTGGAGAGTATAAATGTGAGGTCTCCAACAAATTTACTTGGAAGACTAGTCTCCCAGTCTCCTGGCCATGAAGATGGACCATCTTTTTATTTATTCCCCAGGAGAATATTACTAATGTATATGGTGAAAAATAATCAATTATTACTCAGGTACAGCCAGTATAGTGAATCACTCCTGAATTAATCCTGAAATATATATGTGCATGTAAGGGATGACCAGACTTTAAAGTGAGGTTGACTTAAAAAGAAAATAAAGATATCAATATGGGAAACACAAATTCAAAGGCCTTAAGTTCTTGCATTGAGAATCAAATATATAACCTTGACTCAGAATTCATGGGGAAGTAGTTTCAACAGCCTTCAAACTTTTGGATGCTCTCAGTATGTTGTATAAATGGTGGATTGTTTGCATAGAGAAAAACATCTTCTCATATGCTCAAATAAATCCCTTTTAATCTAATTTACCTAAGCCCAATGCTACTTGCACACCATTCATCTATGTGAAGCAAAGAAGAATGGCAGAAAAGAGTCTTCCCATGTTTCTCTGTGGAAATACCTCATTCCTAAATAGTTTTGATCCATAGTTTATCTGATGCACATAAGTCAAAACCATGGCAAAGAGTCACCTGGAGTATATTTACTTGAGATGAAATATAAATCTTAACTAATCTTATTATAAACTCAGAGACAGATATATGGGTAAATGCTCAACGAACAGAGAGACAAAGGAGCCATCCACCAGAGAGATTTCTTTCCTCTACTGAATTCTCAGGTCCAAAAGGTGAGACTCTTTCTTCCCATTCTATATTCTTTCTGCCCAGCTGTATCCTTCTTGTTTCAACCTCTGTAATGCTGGCATTTAAAGCATTTGTGCTTTCCAAATACTGTAACCAAAGGCATAAGATTCCAAATGATTAGATTAAAGGTGTGTGCCAGCACTGTCTGGCCTTTATGGCTGGCTTTGACCTCTGATCTTCAGGCAATCTTTATTTGTTAGGTCTAGGTCATACATAAAATATCAACACAGTAGCATCACATGAGATTCATTTTCTTATTAGTATTTTGTGACACACATGGGAATTTATTCTTTGCCATTTTGAACCAGGCCAATAAGTAGCATGAACCATCCATTTGGTTATGTGGCCATCATCAATGTCAATTTCCAAGGCATTTAGAACCTATTCCATTCCCACCATCCCTGTGTTACCACATTTATTTCTTTCTTTGTGCATGTGACAAAAAAGACATCTAATTGAGGGCAATATCAGTTTATAGAAGTCCAACTTGGGTGGCTACTTTTTTCTCTCCAGGTTCTGAAACTTCTTTAGAATCTTTTGATTTTTAAAAATAACCCTTTGTAATCCTTAAACATATTTTACATATAATTATTAAGCACATTTTATTTTTTTTTGTCTGGCTTAACATTTATTTTTAGTGCTATAGCAATAGTACTACACTGAAGTACTAAAGTACTAAAGTTCTCAATGTCCCCACTGAGGACAGAATCGGCTGTGTGTTTCTGTGAGCACCTACTGCACTGACATAATAGTCTATTCCTACTTTCCTTGTTTTTAGCCTTAAAAGCTGTTCACTTAAGCTGTGTGGTGGTGTTTCTTACCTTTAATCCCAGTACATAGGAGATGGTAAAAGACAAATCTGTGTTTGAGGCCAGAATTATCTACAAGAGGAGATCCAGGGCAGCCAGGACTTCACAAAGTAAACCTGTCTTAAAAAAACAAAAGAAAACAATAAGATTGTTTATTTTTGTTCAATGGCATCAGTGTGTGTATCTTCATGTGTTGATCTCTGTAGGCTCTGGGCTTCATGGTACATGTCTATTTTATCTGACTCACTCAACAGGTAACAAATAACTATTGAGTACTCACAGAATTGTTAGAATTCTGAAAATGGAGTGTGAAGTGTCAAATCTCACTCTCGCATTAGTAATTTAAATTTTTTATAAACAATATTATTCAAATTAAGTTTCTCAAAATTGTTAATCATTTCAAAGGTCCAATTTTTCATCCATGAATTTTATTATATAGGGAGAGTCTATTGAAAGAAAATATTTTTTTTCAATAGAGATTTATTAGTTCCAAATACATTGTACAAATGTCTTTGTCTCATTACCTTATTCTTTTTTAAATGTCAAATACTTTTTTTAATTTTCATGACTAAAGTCTGCGGCGAGCTGCCTCTGTCCTGCAGAACGACGAGTCACCACAACGCACAACTCTTCTCGGATCACACTTTATTGGAGTACAGCTCAGTTGTGAAATGGTGGAAAGAAGACCCCGAGCCTGAGATTCAGCCTGCTTATATAGGGGAGCCTGGCGTGTGATTGGTGTGCAACACAATGCCTCATTAACATATAGCCAGTGATTGGTTCAAAGTAGTCTCATTAGCATATGGCTGGTGATTGGCCCAAAATAATGGCTCATTAACATATTTGAGGACCGCATCGGATAGGTCCTTTCTCAATGCCATAGGCACATTGGATTGGTCACTACTCGATGCCTAATTAGCATAAGCGGCGATAGAATGTTCTGGCAAGCTGTGCAAAGGCAAACCGCGCCCTACATCTCCCCCTTTTTTGTTTTCTAAAGGCACAAACAGGATATAGCCTGTACAGGTGTTCACCTCATGATGTGCCCACTGCTCAAAGGCTGTTTCCTGCTGCCAGGGTCCCCGAGACGCCTTCCTGCGTGCAAGGCCAGTAAAGGCGGCAGGGTGCAAAGGCCGTCTCAGAGGAGAATGATTAGAGGTGCAATGGCAGCTAAAGCCTCTCTGTGCAAGGGCAATCATTGTAAATTCTTAAGGGCGGAGAGCCAGGCTGCGGGGGAATGCCCTGCATCAACAGCCAAAAGTGCCTGAGTGAGTAGTACCTTCTCTCGAGTGCTCTAATGCGAATACGGCAAACCAGCCAGAGGCAAAAGGCAATCCCGAATAAACAGCAGGCTGCAAAAATTCCTACTCCCACCCACTCCTTGAAAAAGGAAAAGGCAGAAGAGAGCCAAGAAGTAAAGTCCCCAAGTGTAACAGGTTCCAATCTTGTAGCATTCAAGCGCGCGATCAGGAACTTTTGCTTGAGGATCATCTTCTTGGCTTCCATAGACCAACTTCCACTTAGAAATTCTCCGATTGTTCGGCTTTCATTCAGGGCATCTGAAACTACAAGAGGTGTAACACAAACATGCCCTAACTTCTGTACACAGCCCACTTGTATTAGGCCATATACATCTTCAATAGCCTCTTCTAGTAAATTTACTCTTTGGTTGGTGGCAAGGATACCACTCAACAAGTGAGAATTAAACTGTACTTGCTCCTCGAAAATTTGCAAAGTTTGAGTCACAATATCATTAATTTCCTGAGCAGATTTGACTTGGCTGGCCATGGCTACACCTGCAGTAACTGCTGCAGCTGCTGAAATGGCAATGGCAGTCACAATAGCGGCCATAATGCCAAAGTCTCTCTTATAGCGTAACAGACTCATCATAGGAAACTGCTCTGGATCTGCTTCCACAGGCATAAGGACAAAGGTAGGCATTCTAACAACTACTGCTGTAGTCACCACTGATCCATTCCAACACTCTGCTAACCAACAACTGCCTGAAGTGGTGCAGTCTTTACTACAGTTAGTCAGGAGAAACATAAAAGGTGGCTTCAAACACACCAGAGCTGCTGACCCTGTGTAATTGCTAACCTCGTTGTTATAAGATGTTAATTTTAATTTCATCCTTGCTCTATGACCTGACTTCACCACACCTGTCACATTATAAACCTTACCCAAGGATCCTTGCAAGTTCACAAGAGCAGAAACATCTGCACTGGCCCCTGCCTCATTAATCAATACCCAGGAAAAGAATGGCCATCCTTCAGCAAACCAAGTTGCATTTTCCAATTTCTCAACACTTCCCATATAGGGTCTCAATCCAGGAGAAAATTCAAATCCTGGACTAAGCTGTTTACTTCCCCAAGTTCTATCTTGACAGGAAGTGAAGGTAGGAAAACTACTTATCAACGGTTGACAATAGGGAGCAACTATAGGTCTTGTTGTATTTTGTCTATTCTTATTACGGTTATGTAATGGAACTATCCCTTCATGAATCAGGATTGTGGTGGTAACCTTCACCTCGTGATTTCCATTAACTCCTGATCCTGTGCCAGAGGCAGAACCAGTAGCTATCTGTTCCAAAGCCTCAGTTAATATTTGCATGGGAACTTGATTGTCCTTTAGGGGGTTTACCCAATGGGTCAAGTTTTTTCTGGCCAGAAAAATACAGTCATCAGCCTCTTTAAGACTAAAGCAAAATGACTGATTCAAATTAATATTACTAGCATTATATTTTACCCAATTGGTGGAAAGAGGCTGGGCACAAGGGACATCTAATTCACACGAGGTAGAAAATATTGTAGGAAGGACTTTGGACTGAGCATGGACTGGCATAGGTAATGGCCAGGTCCGACTAATCCCCCAGAGTACCATCTTCTCTGCCTGAATCAGGGGGAAGACGGTCAGGAGTATCCATATCAGCTTCATCCTTAGAGTCATCTTCAACGCGTCTTGTCAATCTTGATGGCACCCAAAC
>PVIH01012381.1:0-16678 GCA_004025045.1 Sigmodon hispidus | reverse complement strand
AGATCGAACAATAACTCGATCCGGGCCTCGCCATTGATTAGAAAGTACATCCTTCCACAAAACTTTGCCTTGATTGTTGGGTTCTGACGTCATATGACGTTCAGCGACGGTTTCATTTTTATCGTTTAAATTTAAAAAATTTATAGTGAATAAGGCAAGAGAGAGCCTTTGTTTGGGGGTGCAGTTCTCTGCTATTCCCCCTTTTTGTTTTTGTAGGAAATTCTTGAGCCTACGATTTGCTCGCTCTATTATTCCTTGCCCTTGTGGATTATAGGGGGCAGGCCTGTGATATGTTTCACTTGCATTTTGTGACAAAATGAAGCAAAACTCTTAGATGTATAGGCTGGCCCATTGTCGGTTTTCAGTGTATTGGGCTTACCCCAAGCTGCCCAAGCTTCAAGGCAGTGGGTAATGACATTGTGAACTCTTTCTCCAGAAAGAGGTGTAGCATGCATTACTCCAGAACATGTATCAATGGAGACATGCACATACTGAAGCTTTCCAAAAGATGGAACATGGGTAACATCCATCTGCCAAATTTCAAGTGGAAAAATACCTCTGGGATTAACTCCTTTTTTCTGAGCAGGCAAGAATTGCACACAAGCAGAACAGCTTTTCACAATATTCCTAGCTGTTTCCCTGGAAATTTTAAATTTAGTTCTTAAAACCGCAGATAAAACATGGTATAAACTATGAAACTCTCGTGCTTGTTTTCAGAGTCCAATGCCACAAAAGCACGCGTTGCCAGATCAACTTGTTCATTGGCTTTTGCCATAGGACCAGGCAACAAAGAATGTGCTCGGATATGAGTAATATAAAAGGGATTGGACCATTGCAAAATCTCACCTCTTATTCCTGCTAAAAGTGAGGCTACCATACTAGAGGGTTTAATATAGGAAACAATTTCTAAATTTTTAACAGCATTCACCACATATGATGAATCTGACACCAAATTAAAAGACTCAGGAAAACATTTAAAAACCTCTAAAACTACTTGGCATTCTACTATTTGGGGAGCATTTGGATGGCACTCCACAGTTACAGGTGAGCCTCCTTGCACCATGTAGGCTCCTTTCCCAGTCTTAGACCCATCTGTGTAGATGGTTAAGGCATTGCTCAATGGTTGCTCCCTCGTGATCTGAGGAAACACCACAGGCTGTTGAACTACGAATCTTAAAAGTTCACTCTTAGGCAAATGATTATCAATTGTACCCGAAAAGGCACAAACCAATATAGCCCATTCTGAGGTAGTGACAGCTAATATCTCTACTTGTTCTTTTGTATAAGGGACTATAAGTCTGTCAGGTGTCTTGGCAAAAGATGTAATAGATTGTTTAATGCCTAATAACGCAACCTCAGCCATCATAGATGGATAGTGGGATAAGGTTCTCATCCCTGTAGATTTAGTATGAATCCACAGTAGAGGTCCTTCTTGCCAAAGAACACCAGTCAGAAAGCCTAAAGTGGGGAGTATACACATCCAAATGGACTTTGATTCATCACAGCGCACCAACTGTGCCTTAGTAATTGCTTGCTCTACCTTTTGAAGTGCTATCTGAGCTTCTGGGGTTAGCTGACGTGGGGAATTAAGATCTGGATTTCCCTCCAAAATATCAAATAAGGGTTTAAGCTCAAAGCGAGTTAATTTCAAATATGGTCAAATCCAATTTATATTCCCAAGCAATTTTTGAAAATCATTTAAAGTCCTTAAGCAATTGGTCCTAATTTCTACCTTTTGTGGCCTAACATGTGCATTCTGAATTATAGCTCCTAAAAATTCAATAGCTCCTCCCTTCTGTATCTTCTCTGGAGCAATAAATAAACCTTTATTTTTTAATTCTTTGGTTAACAAACTTAGCACTAATTCTAATAATTCCATAGAGGGGGCTGCAAGCAAAATATCATCCATATAATGTACAATTCTGACACGAGGAAACTTATCTCTTACTGGCTGTAAAGCTCTATCTACATAAAGCTGACACATGGTAGGACTATTGGCCATACCTTGAGGAAGAACAACCCACTGATATCGCTTATCAGGCTGTTCATGATTAATAGAGGGTAAAGTAAAAGCAAATCTTTCCTTATCCTGACTATTAAGGGGAATGGAAAAGAAACAATCCTTAATATCTACTGCTACAACAGACTAATTCTTCGGAATAGCTGTTAACGCTGGCAGACCCCTCTGAATGGGTCCCATGACTTGCATTTGTTGATTTATAGCGCGCAGATCATGAAGTAAATGCCATTTTCCTGATTTCTTTCTAATAACAAATATGGGAGTATTCCAAGGAGATTGTGAGGTCTCTAAGTGCCCTAGCTGTAACTGTTCCTGAACCAACATAGAAGCTGCTTCTAATTTTTCTTTTGACAAAGGCCACTGAGGTACCCACACAGGTGTAGTGGTCATCCATGAAATAGGAATCATAGGCTCAGTGACCCCTATGAAAAACCCAAGTCTTGCCGATTGACATTTCCTTGAGCCTCTATTGGTGTTGTAATGCCTTGTAAATAACGTCCTAACCCTTTGCCTGGAACAAACCCTGATCTAATCATGATATTTTTTGCTGTGTTAGAATAATCATTAGTAAGCTTAAGATTCATTTGACTCTGGATATCTCTGCCCCACAGATTGATTGGTAGTCCTTCAACTACAAAAGGCTGAAACTTCCCCTTTTGGTCCTCTGTTTCCCATGTCAACTCCTTAGAGCTAATTCTAGGAGCATCTGCATAACCTAAACCTTGCAAGGTCTGCGAAGATGTTTGAAGTGGCCATGACCGTGGCCAATCTCTAATTGTAATTATACTTCTGTCTGCTCCAGTATCTACCAAGCCCTGAAATTTTCTCCCTTCTATTATAAGATCAAGCATAGGGCGGTCATTAAGAGATAGTGACAGAAAGCCCAAATCCACCCCGGTGGATCCAAAGCCCTTGAATCCCCGTTCTTTTGAGCATGCGGGGTAATTGTGATGGAAGGAAGGCAAAATTAATAATTGTGCAATGCGATCACCAGGAGTTATGGTAATTATCCCTCGAGGGGATTGACATATTACTTTAATGACTCCAGTATAATCTGGATCAATAACTCCAGGCATAACAATGAGTCCTCGTAAGGTGGAAGAGGCACGGCCTAACACTAGCCCAACTGTCCCTTCTGGGAGTGGTCCTTGCATGTCTGTATCTAAGGGTTGTATTCCCATGCTTGTTGTTAGTACCATTCTGGATGTGGCACGGAGGTCCAGCCCTGCGGAGCCTGACGTGGCTCGTCGCGGGGCCTGAGTGGTTGGAGACTCACTTCCTCGTGGGCCCCAAATATTTTTGGGCCCTGAGACCAGGGGCCTGCTACCCCGTTTTTTGGACTAGCTACATGGGCAGCAGGTTGAATGGGTTGCCCATTAATGTCCTTAACAGACCAACATTCGTTTGCCCAGTGTTTACCCCTTTTACATCTTGGACATGTCCCTGGATTCCTCACTCCTTGAGGTGGTTTTGTCCTTGTCATGGGGGCAGCCTCTCGGCACTGTCTTTTAATATGTCCAGGCTTGCCACACTGAAAACACACCCTACTGCTGTTAAAACCTTTATTACTGCGAAAAGCAGCCACCACAGCAGCAGCAAGTCCTGCATTTGACAAAGGTCCTCTGATTTCTCGGCACGTTTTTAACCAATATTCTAAGTCCTTTCCTTTGTGTAGGGTGATAGCCCTACGACACTCTTTTGTACACTGCTCATAAACTAATTGCTTTACTAGCGGCAGTGCTATCTCCACATCACCAAAAATTCGTCCTTCTCCATCCATCATTCTTGCTACAAAGTCAGAAAATGTCTCTGTGCTACCCTGAATTATTTTGGTTAGGTTCCCTGCGACCTCCCACTTATTAGGAGGGGATCGCCAAGCCTTCATATTGATGGTGTTTATCTGAATATAAACTTTCACAGGATATGCTGTCTGATTATTTATCCACTGTCCTTGACCTAACAGCATATCTACATTCCACGCTGGCTGTCCATTGGCAGCGTTCTCTCTGGCCTGACTATGTGTCAAATCAGTCACAATTGACTTTCAATCTAAATATTGCCCTATAGTTAAGCAGGCTCTGGCAATGTCTTGCCAATCAGTGGGTGTTAAAGCATTGAGCGTAAGGCGCTGCAGCAACATGATGGTATAGTTAGCAGCCACACCGTCCCTTTTTGCTGCCTCTGTAAGATCTTTAATAATCTTATGGTCGATTATGTCATAATATTGACCATGGGCGGCTGAATCCTCAAATACTGGGAAGGTGGTGGTTACCCTAGACCACGCCTCTTGGGAGATGAATGTACATCCCAACTTGTTCTCCAAAGGAGGGGGAGCAGTAGCTCCAGCTTTTGCAGGATTGAAAGGTGGTGATTGACTGAGCGGCAGAGGATCACAACACTCTCGCTCAACGGCTACAGCCACCTCCTCTAAATCTTCCTCCTCCTCAGGTTCTAACTCATCTTGAGATATCTCTAAACCTTTAAATTCATCTAGGACTGGATACAGTCCTGACACCGGTGCTGAATTTTTCTTTTCTTTATTCTTTTTCTTAGGCCTATCCTTAGTAGTCCCTGCATTCTCATTTTCTGATGCACTATCCTGGCATATACTGAGTGCCTTACGTCCTTGCTGAATAATGTCCTCATATTTCCCATCCTTTAGGCAATAATAAATCATACGCCATAGTGGAAGGGTGCCTCGGGAAAGTGTTCCCTTGGTGTTACGTTTCTCTAAATCCCTGCCTAGTTTTTCCCAGGATGAAACAGTCAAACTGCCTGACACCCTGAACCACGGAGCGCTGCTTTCGATGTTTTCCAGCAGCCGATTTATGGCTCTGCGGGAAAGCTAGATTGGACACACGTCTGATTTATTACACGGCCAGGGAAGGCACTCCTTGTGGCACCGCAGCCACACGCAGGCGAGAAAAATTAGGATGACTACGATGAAAAAAACTGCAGCGAAGATTTCAGGCTCCAGACCTCCTAGGAGGACGTGCATATCTGGACTACTCACCGACGATCCACTCCGTGCATCAGTCCACTCCGACGATCCTCTCCGTGCGTCGGTCCACTCCGTGTGTCGAGTTCTGAATCAGTCTTCTCTGTGAAGGCGCGAAGATTCCCGGGTTTTGGCACCACTCTGCGGTGAGCCGCCTCTGTCCTGCAGAACGACGAGTCACCACAAAGCACGATTCTTCTCGGATCACACTTTTTTGGAGTACAGCTCAGTTGTGAAATGGTGGAAAGAAGACCCCGAGCCTGAGATTCAGCCTGCTTATATAGGGGAGCCTGGCGTGTGATTGGTGCGCAACACAATGCCTCATTAACATATAGCCAGTGATTGGTTCAAAGTAGTCTCATTAGCATATGGCTGGTGATTGGCCCAAAATAATGGCTCATTAACATATTTGAGGACCGCATTGGATAGGTCCTTTCTCAATGCCATAGGCACATTGGATTGGTCACTACTCGATGCCTAATTAGCATAAGCGGCGATAGAATGTTCCGGCAAGCTGTGCAAAGGCAAACCACGCCCTACAAAAGTCGTATTTTTATCCATGTATATCCTTGTTCAAGCTCCCTTTCTTTTCCTGCCTCTTCTGATCACTCTGTCTTCTCTTCATTAGTTCATCTCCTCCCCAGCAAGGGCAGAAGGTGCCAAGCTCCCAAGGTGGCTTAGTTCAGCATCCACTCCTGGTAGTTCCTCACCCCAACATCAAGACTGGATCAGGTGTTCCTCTGGAAAGAGTGGGACCAAAGGTGCCAGAAAAGGATTTTTCAAAACCCAAGCTATTCAGTGTTTGTGATTTTCAGCTTGGAGATGCTTTGCTTTTTGCTTTATTGTTTAGAGTCCACAAATGAGTGAGTATATCCTCTGCTTATCATTCTGGGTTTGAGATACCTCACTCAGGAGGATAGTCTCCAAATCTATCCATTTGCCTGCAAATTTTAGGATATCATTTTTCTTAGTGCTGAGTAGTACTCCACTGTGTAGATATACCACAGTTTGTTAATCCATTCTTCAGCTGAGGGACATCTAGGTTGTTTTCAGGTTCTTCTATTACGAGTAATGCTGATATGAACATAGTTGAGCTAATGCCTTTGGAGTGCAAATTTGCATCTTTAGGGTATATGCCAAGTAGTGGTATTGCTGGATCCTTTGGGAGATGAATTTCCAGTTTTCTGAGAAACTGCCATCCTGCATTCCAGAGTAGCTGAACAGGCTTACAGGGCCATCAATAATGGAAGAGTGTTTCCCTTACTCTGCAACCTCTCCAGCATAGGCTGTCATCTGTGTCTTTTATCTTAGCCAATCTGACAGATGTAAGGTGTAAGGTGGTATCTCAGAGTTGTTTTGATTTTCATTTCTCTGATGGCTAAAGATATTGAGCACTTTTTCAGGTGCCTTTCAGCCATTTGTAATTCTTCTGTTGAGAAATCCCATTTTAGTTCCGAACCCCATTTTTTGATTGGGTTATTCAAGTTTTTGGGCTCTAATTTCTTGAATTCTCTCTATATTTTAAAGATCAGTCCTCTATCACTTGTAGGGTTGGTGAAAATCATTTTCCATTCTATAGGCAGTCATTTTGTCATATTGATTGTGTCCTTGGCCTTACAGAAACTTCTCAGTCTCAGGAAGTTCAACTTATTGATTGTTGTTCTTAATGTTTGTGTTACTGGTTATATTAAGTAAATGGTCGCCTGTGACAATGCAAAGAAGGGTATTTCTCACTTTGTTTACTATCAAGTTCAGTGTGGCTGGGTTTATGTTGAGGTCTTTGATCCACTTGGATTTGAGTTTTGTGAAGGATCTATTTCCAGTTTTCTACATACTACCATCCAGCTATGCCAACACCAATTGTTAAAGATACTATCTTTTTTTCCATTGAATATTTTAGGCCTTTTTGTCAAAGATCAAGTGTTCATAGGTTTTTGGGTTAATGCTTGGATCCTCAATTTGATTCCATTGATCCACAAGTCTGTTTTTATGCCAGTACCAGGCTGCTTTATTACTGTAGCTCTATAGTGTATCTTGAAGTTAGGTATGATGATGCCTCCTGAGGTTCGTTTCTTGAGCAAAATTGTTTTGGCAATCCGGGCTTTCCTGTTATTCCAAATATAGTTGAGTATTTTTCTTCCATGTTCCATAAAATATTGTGTTGGGGTTTTGATGGGCAGTGCATTGAATCTGTAGATTGCTTTTGGTAGAATTGCCATTTTTACTATGTTGATACTACCTATCCAGCAGCATGGGAGAACTTTCCATTTTCTGATGTCCTCTTTAATTTCTATCCTATGACCTATTTTATTCTATCCTATTTTAGTAAGTTTAAAGTTTTATACCTAAACTACTTTTATCATAACTTGTATTTAACCCAAAATTATCTTTTTGATCTCAAGACATTTTTCTAAATAAACAACTTAGCCTTTAATATTTTTAATCTTAGAAAACTATAAAATTCTTATGTATTTTTTTTTAATTTTGTAACAAAGAAATTTTCAATCCCAACAAAGACCTGAGAAGCATATAATATTATCTGAGTAAACAAAAAATGCAAAGCAAGAAACCTCCAAAACTTAAAAAATGACAGAGACAGTTCACTGTCTCAACAGTAATGCATTTCTCTGCCATGATAGAGCATTCATGATTCATGTTCAGCCTACAGGCCTAGAATCCTGAGAGCTTTTTTTTTGTTTTGTTTTGCTTTGGAGCTTTTTTTGTGAATCATGAATTTTGAACAACTATGCTACCCAGTCTTGGCAAAGTCAACAGTTTCCTTCTTTTGTGCTCTGTCCACTTTGAACAGCATACTGTCAGGAGTTGAGGCATGGGCAGATTCTTGCCCATGGCTAACTTTGCCACAATAAAAACAAACTATATATGGAAAAAAAACAAATAAACCAAAAAGACTAAGAAATAGAAAAAATAAAGAAGATAAAAAATGAAGTAATGCTTGAAATGGAATATTGGAGTAAATGAAGATGAAAGCAAAATTAACAGAATGTAGGATATGGAAAAGAGAATCTCTGGAGTGAAAGACATAATAGAGAAAATTAACTCATCAGTCAAAGAAAACCCTAAGCTCCAAAAAAACCATTACACTAAACTTTCAGAAAATCTGGGAAGTTTATAAAAGTCCAAAGTTAAGAATTATAAAAAGAGAGGGAGTTGAAGAATACCAGTTCAAAGGCACAGAAAATATTTTCACAAAATCATAGAAGAAAACTTTCCTAGTGTAAAGAAAGAAATGCTTGTGATGATACAAGTAGCTTACAGAGCAGCAAATAGACTGGAATCCTCCCAAAGTCCACTAGCCACATAATACTAAATGTATTAATGGTTATGAGCCAAGCCTTTAATGGCTGAGCTATCTCTGTGGTGGCCATAGTACATTCATAGGCATTAGCTGTGATCTAGTGTGCTTTCTTCATCTGTAGCTGAGCCTAACATGGCTTGAGGTGCCTTAAGATTTCACTTTTTATGTTCCATGTATTTTAGAGAAGAGACACAGAAAACAGTTATTTTTCATTATTTAATATGCTTACATAGGAGCAAACTAACTGCAACTTTTGTTAAATTTGAAGCTGTGTTTATCAAGTTTCTCCCTTTAAGATATCCTCCATGCTGTATCTTTTTAAAGAAATTTCATTACAAATGTGTCTTTTACATAATGATAGATTATGGCAAATAAAAAGATAATAAAAAGTAAACAAAAGAACTAAATGTACAGAATGAGAAAAAAAATATTTTGAGCTACAAACAAAAGAGGAAAGATTACCTAAAATGCAGACCAATCTAGGTAACACACAACTTTTCACTGGAGACTGTGAAGGCAAGAAATTTCTGGACAGCCTTTACTCAAACACTGAAAAAGTTCAAATGCCAGCCCAGATTACTATACCAAGCAAAGGTCTCTCAATCATTATAGAAGAAATAAACAAGTTATTTTATGATGAAACCAGATTAAATAATACCTATCTACAAATATAGCCCTATAGAATGTCCTACGAATAAAACTTCAGCACCCCAAACACACCCAGCTCTACCCTAAACCAAAGAAAGCTGGGAGAGCCCCCATAGCCTAATCTCCACCACTGGAGGGACATCCCATGGGCAAACCCTGCCCAAACTGCAATCTGTTTAATCACATGCTGACAACTGGAGACCCTGAAGCTTCCTGGTCCACAGCTGACTAAGAAGTGAGTGGCATCCCAACCCTCAGGACAAGCAGAAACTGTGGTCTCTGAAGCATGGCTTGGGGACATAGTCCCTGGCACCCCAACCACAATCAACTCCAGCCTAAACCAAAGAAAGCTGGGAGAGCGCCCCCCAGCCAAGCCCCAGCAAAACAAAGCTGGAAGTACGTCTCACAGGTCAAACCCTGCCCAAGCTGCAATCTCCATTATCACACACCTACAACTGGAGACCCTGAAGCCTCCTGGTTTAGAGCTGACTAAGAGCCTAATAAGAGCCAACTAAGAGCTGTCTAAGAATGACTCCTGAACAAACAGGAGACATACATCTCCTTGGCCTACAGCCAACTAAGATTCAAGTAAGAGCAACAACATTAATTACTGGAGACACACAGTCCCCCTATGCTCACAACTGACTAAGAGCTGACCAAGAACTTATAGTGAATCAAGGAAACAATGGGCAGAAACCTAAAGAGGGGAAACACACACATGCTACCACCAAAAATAACAGTAACTAACAATTATTGGTCATTAATATCCCTTCATGTCAATGGATTCAATTCACATAGAAAAAAAAATCCTAACACGATAGAAACAAAAATAGAAGACATCCTTCTGCTGCATACAAGAAGCACATCTCAACTTCAAAGAGAGACACAGGATCAGAGTAAAGGTATAGGAAAAGATTTTCCAATCAAATAGCCCTAAGAAACAAGCTGATGTAGCCATTCTAATATCTAACAAAATAGACTTTAAACTAAAATCAATAAAAAGAGTCCAGGATGGACACTACTTGTTTTTCCAAGGAAAAATTCACCAAGATGAAGTTTCAATCCTGAATATTTATGCCCCCAACAAAAGGACAACTATATATGTAAAAGAAACACTATTAAAGCTTAAACCTCACATCAACATCACACAGTAAAAGTGGTAGACTTTAATACCCCACTTTCACCCTTGGATAGGTCAACCAGACAGAAACTCAATAGAGAAGTACTGGATCTAACAGAACTTATGACACAAATAAACTTAATTGTATTATACAGAATCCTCTACCCAAACAGAATTTGCATATTTCTCAGCACCTCATGGAATTTTCTCTAAAATTGTTCATATACTATATAATAAACTAAATATCAATAGATACAAAAATGGGAATATCTCTTGTATCATATCAGACCACTATTGTCTAAAGTTAGAATTCAACAAGAAGAAAATTCACAGAAAGCCTACAAATTCATGGAAACTGAACATCTCTAAACTGGACCACCTCTGGGTCAAGGAAGAAGTTAAGAAAGAAATCAAAGACTTCTTAGATTTTAATAAAAATGAATCCACAACATACGCAAACTTACAGAACAAAATGAAAGCAGTGTTAAGAAAATTCATAACACTCAAATCCTATATGATAAACTAGATAAATCTCACACAAAAAACCTAACTGCACAGCTGAAGGCTTTAGAACAATTAGAAACAAACTCACCTAGAAGGAGTAGATGGCAGGAAACAATCAAACTTAGAGCTGAAATCAATACAATGGAATCAAAGAGAGCAACACAAAGAATCAGTGAATCAAAGAGTTGTTTTTTTGAGAAAGTCAACAAGATAAGTTAAACCCTTAATCAAATGAAAGAGAGAGAGAGAGAGAGAGAGAGAGGCAGGGAGGGAGGGAGAGAGAGAGAGAGAGAATGCAAATTAACAGGATCAGAAATAAAAACAGGGACATAACAACAGACACCCGGGAAATCCAGAGAATTGTCAGGTCATAATTTGAAAATCTATACTTCACTAAAATGGAAAACCTAAAAGACAGCTTTCTGGACAGGTACCACTTACCAAAATTAAATGAAGATCAGATAAATGACCAAAACTGACCTATAACCTCAAAGAAAATTAAAGCTGTTATTAAAAAATCTCTTAAGTTGAAAAAGCCAAGGGCCAGACAGTTTGAGGGCAGAATTCAACAAGACATTCAGAGAAAAACTAATACCAATACTCCTCAAATTGTTCCATAAAATAGAACCTACAGGAACATTGAAAAACTCTTCTTATGAGGCCATAATCACCTTGATACCCAAGCCACATAAAGATGCAACAAAGAAAGAGAATTACAAAACAATCTCTCACATAATCATTGACACAAAAATACTAAAAAAAAAAAAACTCTGGCAAAATGAATCTAACAGCATACCAAAAGAAAAGCACAATCATGTAGGCTTCATCCCAGAGATGCAAGGATGGCTCAACATATGAAAAACTGACTATCATCCATCATATAATCAAACTGAAAGAAAAAAAAATTACATGATTATCTCATTAGATGCTGAAAAAGCCTTGGACAAAATCAAACACTCGTTTTTGATAAAAATCCTGCAGAGATAAGGAATATATGAAAAATAACTAAATATAATAAAGGTGGTATACATCAAGCCAACAGGCAATATCAAACTAAATGGGGAAAAACTCAAATCAATCCCTCTAAAATCAGGAACTAGACAAGGATGTCCTCTCTCCCTTTATGTATTCAATACAGTTCTCAAAGTTTTAGCTAAACAAGAACAGAACAAAAGGAGATTAAGGGGTTACAAATTGAATACCAAGAAATTAAACTATCTCTATTTGCAAATGATATGAGTTTATATATATAAGTGACCCCTCAAAACTCTATCAGGGAAGTTCTACATCTGATAAACACCTTCAGCAATGTAGCAAGGTACAAGATTAACTCAAAAAATGGATAGCCTTCTTATGCACTAAAAATAAAAATATTGCTTAGCAGAAATTTGTGCTGGCCATAGTACATCTGTGACCTACTGTGCCTTCATCTATAGCTAAGCCTTACCTGGCTTGAGAAGCTTTAGATTTTATTTTTTATGTTTCATGTATTTTAGAGAAGAGAAGTTTTATTACTGTATGGGTTTTTTGTTATCTATTCTGAATGTTTTGCTTTTTTATATAATGTTTGATATTGATTTTCAAAAAACAATAGAAAGGAGAAAAAAAGAAAAAGAAATAAAGGAAAAATCATCCTTTATAACAATTGCAAATAGCCTGAAATATCTTGGCATAACTCTAAGCAAAGAAGTAGCAGACGTGTTCATCAAAAACTTTAAGTCACAGAATTAAGAAATTAAAGAGGATAACAGAAAATGGAAAGATCTCCTATTCTCCTAGATAGGTAGGATCAACATAGTAAAAATGGAAATTTTACCAAAAGCAGTCTACAGATTCAATGCAATCCCCATCTGTAGTGGAATGAAGATGTTACTAAGAAATCATTAATGACCTTAGTGAATCCTAATAACTTCAAAAGACTCAGCCCCCAATGGGGCATGGCCAAGATTGATTGAGACCCCAAAACACCATTTTGTTTGGCCCATTTGGTTCCTGTTTTCTCTGGGAGTAGACTACATATCCATCACAAAAAGTTCTGACCCTCCTAAAATTGCATTAAAAATACATTATACGTGTGAGTGCTTGTTTAACCCTATAATAAATATTAATCCTTGTATAATATATTACATTTAAATAATTCTGGCTATATCTGTTGCCCAAAACAATTTTTTTACATATCTTGAAAGAAAAATATTCAACTTAATATGGAATAACAGAAAACCCAGGATTGCAAAAACAATCCTGCTCAATAAAAAAACTTCAGCAGGAAACACCATCCCAGACTTCAAACTATACTATAGCACTATAGTAATAAAAAAATCCTGGAGCTGGCATAAAAACAGATGTGTGGATCAATGAAATCAAATTGAAGAACCTGACATTAACCCACACAACTATAAAAACCTGATCTTTGACAAAGAGGACAAAAATATTTAATTGAAAAAAGATAATATCTTCAACAAATGGTGTTGGCATAACTGGATGGTAGTATGTAGAAGAATGCAAATATATCCAAATCTATCACTCTGAAGAAAACTCAAATCCAAGTGGATCAAAGAACTCAACATCAACACAACCACACTGTACTTGATAGAAAATAGAATGGGAATACTCTCCAATGCATTGGCATAGGTGACTACTTCTTAAAGTAACACCAGAAACACAGATACCAAGATCAACAATTAATAAGTGGGACCTCCTAAAACTGAGAAGCTTCTGTAAGGAAAGGAATAAGACAAAATGACTCCTTACAAAATGGGAAAAGATCTTACCAACCCTATATTTGACAGAGGACTGACCTCTAAAATGTGTAGAGACCTCAAGAATCTAGAGCACAGAAACCTAAACAACCCAATTAAGCAATGGAGTTAGGAGCTAAACAGTGAATTATTAACAGATGAATTGCAAATGGCACTTAGAAATTGCTAAACATCTTTAACCATCAGAGAAATGCAAATCAAAAAGCTTTGAGATACCACTTTACACCTGTCATAATGGCTAAGATTCAAAACACATATGTCAGCCTATGCTGGAGAGGATGCAGAATAAGAGGAACACTCCTCCATTTTTGGTGGGTGTGTAAACTTGTACAGCCACTCTAAAATGCAGTATGGCAGTTCCTCAGGATCTAGCTATACCACTATATACCCAAAAGATGCACATTTGTACCCCAAAGGCAATTCCTTAACTATTTTTCTAGCAGCATTATTCAAAATAGCAAGATCCTGCAAACAACCTAGATGCCCCTCAACTGAAAAATGGATTAAGAAACTGTGGTACATATGCACAATGGAGTACTCAGCAGTAAAAAAAAAAATGTCATCTTAAAATTTTCAGGCAAATGGATATATTTGGAGAATATCCATTTGAGTGAGGTATCACAAGCCCATATAGACATGGGATGTATTCACTCATAAGTGGACTTTAGACAAGAAGCACAGAACACCCAAGCTGCGAATCACAACCCCTGAACAGCTTTGATCAGAAGGAACTTAAGAGAGACATCCAGAGACTTCCCTTGGAAAAGAAAATAGAGAAGTTCTCCTTAGCAGATTGGTAGCATAAAGGGTTGCAACCAAGAAGAGGTGGGAACAAATCATGAGAGAAGGAGATGGTTGGGTTAGAGGAGCAACAAAGAGGTAGAAAAAAAAAGATGGATATCTTGATTGAGGAAGCCAATGTGGGGTTTGAAAGAGACTGGGTACTAACCTCCAAGAAATTGCAGAAAATCCCTGACTATGTCTTCAACCAATACTGGAGGGTGTGCCTAAGAAGGAATTCCCCTATAATAAAAAAAATAACCACCCTACATGTTATCAGGAGGCAGAGATACATGACTGAGCACTGGGTCTAGCTCCTGGTCCAGCTGAGATCAGTGGAGTGGAATCTATTGAGGATGAGAACAGGGAGTATGAGGAACAGTCTCACAGTGATCACTAGCTGGAGCTCTGGGGAGCTCACTAGCAAGAACAGGCACTGGGAAAGGAGCTAGGCTCTCCAATGGTAGGCATTTGTCTTTGGAATGAGTAGTATGTGAAGCCTTGTGGGGTGAGATCAGACTGTGTTCCTGTGTGTGGGCTGGCACCTTACAGCCCTTTCCCTACTGAGGAGTCCCTAACCAGTTTTAATATTCAATGAGCAAATCAGACTTGCCTGGAGTGGATGCCCTATGCTGAGGGGATCCACCTTTAGACTTCTTGCTCTTTTGGAGGAAGGGATTGGAAGATAGGTTAGAGGGAGGTTTTAGGCACACTGGGAGAGATTGGCAGGAGAGAAGGGAGGGGGAGCAGGGGATACAATAAAAAGACTTTTCTATAAATAAAAAAAGAAAACTCCAAACTAACAAAATTACATGCACCAAGGAAAACACAATCAGTAAATAATCCCATAGCAGGGAATTCCAAGAAAGGAAACACATGTACACTACCACCAAAAATTTAATAGAAATTAACAAAAACCAGTTATTTATATCCCTTAATATTACTAGACTCAATTCCTTTCTAGAAAGACACAGGCTAATAGAATGGATAGAAAAACAGGATTCTTACTTCTGCTGCATATAAGAAACACATAAACTCTAAGAACAGACACTAATTCAGTGTAAATGTTTGGAAAAAGTCTTTCTAACCAAGTGAACTTATAATGCAAGTGTGCGTAGTTATTCTAGCATCAACCAAAATAGACTTCAAACAAAAATCCATCAGAAGTGATTCAGAAAGATATGTGATATACACCTCAGGACAAATACATCAAGATGAAGTCTCAAATCTGAACATTTATGCCCCTGATGCAACGTACACCCATAAAGAAAAGAAACATTATTAAAGCTAAATAGCATATCCAATGTCATACATGAATAGTGAGAGACCTCAACAATCCACTCTCACCCACGGACAGGTCTGAAAAACATACTCAACAGAGAAATTAGGAATCTAAGAGATATTATGACTCAAATGGACTTTGTAGGTATATATAGAACATTTCACCCAAACACAAAACAATATGCCTTCTTCTTCACACTCTACGAAACCTTCACAAAAATTGATCATTCACTCTGTCATAAATTAAATATAAAGAGATATACAACAGAATAATCTTTTGTATCCTATCATTCCACCATGGATCCATTTTAGATTTCATAAAAATGATAAACCACAGAAACTTTATAACCTCATTGAAACTAAACAACTCTCAACAGAACTAAGACTGAGTAAAGAAAAGAATAAAAAGGAAATTAATGACTTCTAGAAGTTCAATAAAAATAAATTTAACATCATACCAAACTTATGACATACAACGAAAGCAGTGATAATAGTTAAGTTCATAGTACTAAGTTCCAATATAAAGAATTTGAAGAAATCTCATATAAGCAACTTAACAGCACACTGGAAACTCTAGAATTAAGAAGAAGAAACTCAGCCAGAAAGAAGTAAAGGAAGTAAATAATCAAAATCAAGGCCAAAATCAATAAAATTGTAGCAAAGCACAATATAAATAACCAGGGAAGCCAACTGGATTTGGTTATTTGGATCAACATAGTAAAAATGGCAATTCTCCCAAAGGCAATCTACAGATTCAATGCACTGCCCATCAAAATCCCAACACAATATTTTTTGGACCTTGAAAGAACAATACTCAATTTCATTTGGAATAACAGGAAAGCCCAGATTGCCAAAACAATTTTACTCAACAAAAGAACCTCAGGAGGTATCACCATCCCTGACTTCAAGCTATACTATAGAGCTACAGTAATAAAAACAGCCTGGTACTGGCATAAAAACAGACTTGTGGACCAATGGAATAGAATTGAGGATCCAGACATTAACCCAAAAACCTATGAACACCTGAGTTTTGACAAAGACGCCCAAAAAATTCAATGGAAAAAAGATAGTATATTTAACAAATGGTGTTGGCATAACTGGAAGGAAGTGTGTAGAAAAATGCAAATAGATCCGAGCCTGTCACCCTGCACAAAACTCAAATCCAAGTGGATCAAAGACCTCAACTTAACCCCAACCACTGTGAACTTGATAGAAGAGAAAGTGGGAAATACACTTCTACAAATTGGCA
>PVIH01012380.1:0-63860 GCA_004025045.1 Sigmodon hispidus | reverse complement strand
TTAGCCAATCTAACAGGTGTTAGGTGGTATCTCAAAGTTGTTTTGATTTGCATTTCTCTGATGGCTAAAGATGAAGAGCACTTTTTCAGGTGCCTTTCAGCCATTCGTAGTTCCTCTGCTGAGAATTCCCTTTTTAGATCTGAACCCCATTTTTTGATAGGGTTATTCAGGGTTTTGGGCTCTAAATTCTTGAGCTCTTCATATATCTTAGAGATCAGTCCTCTATCACTTGTAGAGTTGGTGAAAATCTTTTCCCATTCTGTAGGCTGGCGTTTTTTCCTATTGACAGTGTCCTTGGCTTTGCAGAAGCTTCCCAGCTTCAGGAGATCCCACTTATTGATTGTTGGTCTTAGTGCCTGTGCCACTGGTGTTATATTTAGGAAGTGGTGGCCTGTGCCAATTTGTAGAAGTGTATCAAAGTCAACTCAGGTCAGGTCAAACAAATACCCCCCAGACCAAAAGAAACAAAGTCAATGCAGATAAAACAGACCATTTCCTACCCCCTTTTAAGAACATTTTTTCCATCTTCAGAACTAGCAGAGTACACCACTCACTATATTATCACTTCCCAAAGTTGTCTCACTAACTCATGGTTTTTTCCGAGCTCCAGAAAACACGGCCCTGTGACTCAAGTACTCAATCTACAAGCAAGATAAACTACATCTCCAAATTCAGCAGACATTTCCACCCCTGGGTCAGCAGGAAGCCGTCAGACAGAGACCGCAACAACCCTGCTCCCATAAACCTAGTTTTCTTTTTATAATAAACAAAATGATGATATGTAAGGATTCCTGGCATTCCACATAGCTGAGCTCCTAGGCTCAGGTGGGATGCACCTTGCATAGAGGCACACCCCTGGGCGTGGCTATGTAAACCTTGCAGCACTGCTTATAGAAGCACCTCCCTGGACCCATGATGTATACCCATTCATACCCCTTCCTTTATAAGCAACTGCGAGCATGTGCTCTAGTCCTTTTCTTCTCTGTCCCCTGACTTATTTCTTGCTCCTCTGTTTCTTTACCCATGTGGGATTCTTCTCTTAAATAAACTCTAGTGTGTGGCCTTGTTAGTGTGTACTTGCTCTCATGTGTGGAACTAACACTATCTCTTTTAATCATTTCTATATCATATTTCCGTTTTGTTCTTAGAAAGAGATTGACTATGTCCATTAATCACTTATAATGAAAACAAACACTTATAAACAACGTTTTGTGAATTTGGTCATTACTTTCCAATACTTTCTGCTGATTGAGGGGCACTGACAATATTATGAGGTTTCTGAAGCTGGATTATCTTAGTTGTCAGCATTGAAGCTAATATGACCATCTTTTGTCATCAAATTTTTTTTTCAGGGGGGCTTAGTTGAGCAAAGCATATTAGCCTGGAAGCAATCCACAGGTACTCATCTTCTGTAGAAACAAAAGCAGAACCTCTACTCTAATGCCACATATCCTTAGACCCAAATTTTAAAGTCAAGATATCATTAATATATATACTGGCTTTGCTTCTCAGCCTTTGCAATCAAATGTCTTTCTGATGTTAGCTCATTACCATTTAAAATAAAACACAATAATAACCACAATCTAGACTCTTTGTATATTTTCTATCTTTATATAGCTTTTTTATATTTTTAATACTCTATTTTCCTTTTTAAGGACTTTATCTACCCTTTTTCTTTTCTCTTCAAGCTTTGTATTCTTTTCTACACATATTGTAATCCATTTAGAGTTTTTCTCCATCTGAATCTGTTTTATTGCATATACATAATTATTTTTCAACCAGAATAGCTTTTAAAATGTTAGACTGTAAAGCATTGTTTTTACTACTGACTCTACCCTGCTTGGCGTTTCGACATGGCAGAGGTGCCAGAGCCACTCTTATCTTTACAATTCTTGGAATAGTACTAAATATTGTAAAATTAAATATTTTACCACTTCTACTCTAGGGAATTTTAGGTTCCACACTGCCACCAAGTAGAGCACTGTAACCTGCTGCTTGCACTACTTAAGCTTTTGGTAGTAGGGACTCTTGAAAAGCCACCCAGTTTTTATCACTAATGCTGAGTTTGGAATCCCTGCTCTTAAAGAAGCCACTCATCTTCTCGCTGCCAGCAAATCCTACAGGAGCAGTCACTAAAAAAAAATGATGCTACCAAGAAATCATCTTTGAGTCAGTTCCATTTTTGTTCAATATAATCAGACACCTGAAATTCATCATATGCAACTTATTGCTTATACCAATTCTTCTGTGAAACTTAAGGAAACACCTATGTTGTAGCTTAAGATGCATATAACAAACTTACCATTTTGTAATTTAAGCACATACACCACTCAATCTTTGTACCATGGCCCCTTGAGAGACACAATTCTGAAACTGCATTTGGCTACTTTTTTCAGTGCTCTAGAACTGTTTATAAGCTTTTTCAGGCTTTATGTATGTGTTCCTGCCCAACCTTGAGACATTTCCAGAATGAGTTTTCTGTCCAGTCCAATTCCAAGTTATGAACCTGCCTGAAGCTGGGTTTTTTTTATTCAAAAAATGACTCAGACACTTATAATAATTATATTCTGTATGTCCTATCGCTAAAGTATATTGCTAGCTATCTCTTTCATCTTATTTCAACCCATTTCCATTAATCTATCTTGACATGTGGCTGTGTGTGGCTGACCAGTGTTACTTTTACATGTTGATTCTTGGGTTACTGTATGGGGTTTGCTTTGACTCCACCCTCCTTCTACTCTCTATGCCTGATTTTCCTGTCTACATCTAAGATACTTGCCATAGGCCATGTCAGTTCCTTTATTATTTACAGCGTACAAAAAAATATGACAATCAGTTTTCTATTCTCATGAATTCTCAGTGATCCAGTCAACTTTCGGTTGCTTCTGAGTCAAGATGTACTACTCTCAGCTCTAGCACCATGTCTGCCTTCATGCTTCCATGCTCCTCATCATAATGATAATGGACTGAATCTCTGAAACTGTAAACAAACCCTCTCAATTATTTATCTAATTGTAAGAGATACTGTGGTCATGGTGTTTCCTTAAAACAATAAAAACCCTAACAAAGGTACCAGTCTTCACTCTGCCAGGAGTAGTGGGAGGGTCTAGAAAATAAATTTATCCAACAATCACTGGGTATACACAAGAATGAGCTTACTTTCCTAGAAGCTCAATACAAATTGCAAGAGATAGGAATCCAAATCTATCCTCAACTGGAAAACCAGCAAGGGCTTCTCCCTACCTTAACCTCAGCCTTGCGAAAAAGGCAGTTTTGCTTTGATATATGAGGCTTCTGACACATTTTTATGGGTCCTGGGTAATTAAACTGAAGAACTAGGTCATTTATAAGTCTACCCTTTCACATAGGAGTTTCTATTTTTTACTTTTATGTAATTTTCAGCCTTGGATGATGGACTTAGCCATGTATACATTATACACAATGAAAATAAAAACATGGAGTCTGAGGAAGATATTTCACTGATGAACTCACGACAACACTTGTTTTCTACTTGATGAAAATAGATACTCAATACTAATAGAGATCTACTTGATGAGAATAGATAATACTATTAGAGAATCAAATATCCTTTCACCACTTTTGTTTGGATAAGTGCTCTGTAATCCCATATTTTAAAGGTTTGAATTTCATCCATGGGGAACTGAAGGTGACCAAAACTTTAACAACTGATCTTCATTGGAAATCTTTCCAAGTAAAATTGTAAATTTCAAGGGGATAGTATGACAATGTCCTTTCCTCTTTTCTTTCTCTCCTGAACCACTCTGACATTCCCTATTTTCCTTACTCTGTGTTCCACACCAAAACTGCTGCAGCAGCACAAGCCCAGAGGTTAGATAAAATGCCAAGCAGCTATGGCTGAAAACCTGTGGAATCAACTTGTCCTCTCTTTGTGTACAAACTTCTAGGAGCTTCTCATGATTATTGAAACTTTGCCATCATAGGCAAAAGACAGAATACTATGTTAGCATAAATGTTCTCCTTGGAACCATATATTGAAATCTTTTTTTCTGACCTACAGTGTTATTGGGAGATTGTAGGAGAAAGTTATATTGCTGAAGGAGTGCCATACAAAGAGTACATTGTACTGCTGATCCCTTCTTGTTTCTTCTCTGCATCCAAGTCACTATGAGAAGGACAAGTAGTCTCTGTCATATACATTGTTTCATGTTTGATGCCTCAGTACAGCCTTGAAAGCAATGAATCCTCATGTCATAAAATAAACTTTCAACACTGAGCAAAGCCTTTATGCCTGTTAAAATGACTATCTCAGCTATTTTGTTACTGTGGTGTGTGTGTGTGTTTGTGTGTGTGTGTGTGTGTGTGTGTGTGCAAGCAGGTGGGAGAACATGTGTGTGCATCTGTGCCTGTGCTTGTAGTTAGGAGAGAGACAAATTGGGAGTGTAACAATCACATCAGGTGATTTGATCTGGGCCAAACCAGGAAATATATCTTACAGCATTCTGAAATTTTATGTGAAGAATTTAAGGCTTTTACTCAACATTAGAATCCAGTGAGACTTATGGTTGAAACAGTAAATAATCTGACATAAAACCTTAAACAGAAAATCATAGAGAGACAAGATGGAAACAAGGGCATTTTGAGAATGTGAAAAGGAAGGTGGTTCCTTAAACAGACATCTCCTTGAAGTCTGTCATGAGCACAGAAGAATTTAGGACAGTTGACTTCCGCTTAAAACATTTCTTCACTTTTCAGGCATAAATATGCCAATTTTAAAGGAAAAACACCAGAAATTCAACTTACCAGCAAAGGCAGTACTGTAATCCCATTTTATAACCCTATCGTTTTTGGTTTTGCTTTATCAGATGGCAATTGTATTGAAAACATCTCCAAAGCACTATTTAAACCATCTTATAATAAAGAGAAAAAAAAGAAAGGAGAGGTTTTTTTTAAGTAACTTTCTGTAGTTAATTTGAGAGTCACTGAACTTGTCTATGTGGCTAATAAGACAATTAATTAGAATTACCCACAACTGAGTACACCTTACTCTGCCTGTAGAGCAAATGCACATACTTGAGTGTGTCTTTCTTTCTAAATACCTCTCTTTCTCTCTTACCATTTGTGCTTTAGCTTGTTAAAATATCTATTAAGTCATAGGTCTACTTCAAAACATAGCTAATCCTCAAATTTTCATAGTTCAGTCCTGGAATTTCTCTTTGGTCTAATTGTAGTCCCTAATAGTTTTAGAGAGTTAATTTTAAGGCTGCAACAGATGGCAATGAGAAACTATGTTTACCACCTCATCACTCACAATCGATCAGAAGAATGATATGGTCAACATGTTAGCAAACCCAGTTAATGGCAATGACATTCTTCTTGAGTAATGAATGGTATATGCTGCTGTTTCCATACATGGTAAAAATAGTACACTCTGAGGCCATCAGAGTGGCCATCAGAAGGCCACAATATGATAATAGCTACTCGTTTTTACATTGTATTAGAATCTCAACATGTGAATTTAGAAATAAATTACGACTTTATCTAACAGTCTAAATTTAGTATTATACACTGGAATAGAAAAAAATGAGATCTAGCTTTCATAGAACCAGAAGATGTCATGCAAGCTGCCAAGGGAAGAATGCAGTCAATAGTCTTACAAATCTGTCAGGCATATGAACTACATCAATGACAGACGTCATAAGATATCTCTAAAGGTGAAATGGTAGCATGCATATTTTGGCAATAACAACAGAAAGGTTATCATATCTGGTATAAAAAATCTATCTAAACACCAGGACAAAAGAGGTCATGGACATGAGAGAATAACTTACCACTACCATATTACTTCACAAACATAATCCATAAATTGATTCTAAAATGCATCCTTATACTCACAGATAAATGTGGATCCAATTTATCATCTAAAAAGCTTCTCATTAAAATATTTAAAGACCACTACAGAAATTGCCACTAGTCAAAATGTAAATGTCAACTTATTGTGTGGGCCCAGTTCTAATAGATACATCTACAATACACTCCTTCATTTAAGACACACACACACACACACACACACACACACACACACACACACACACACATGTAAATCAAAAAATTGAGGATTTGGGAATAATACATAATAAGGAAGAACATGGGAAAATAGATAGTAAAAATGATGTGATTATATTTTAGTTAAAATTCCAAAAACATTTCCAATAAAGAACAATATGTAAAAGATAAGATAATCTGAGGAACATTAAGAGTGACAACTAAAAATAGCTTAATATTGCTTTAGTGATTATTCCAAATTTACATGACAATATATTTTTATTATGAATGAAGTCTCAATTTTTATCGATTTATTCCCTTGTTCAAACTTCCTTCCCCCTCCCACCTTTTCCAGTCATTATCTCTTCTCACCATCTCTTTATCTCCTCCCCAGCAAGGACCGAATTTCCCAAGGTCCTAAGGTGGCTTAGTTCAGCATCCAGTCAAGGTTAATCTGCTTTCCTCATATATCTTTAATATAAGCGAAGGTGGATAATACTGTACAGGATGCAATGAATAATTTTACATATGTTTATTATGAAATATAAAAGTAAAATGCATTCTATATTATAGAATATAGAAATATATTCTATAGAAAAGCAGAAGAAGCAGAAACAAGAAATCATATACAAGCTTATGGGCCAGCAAGCCTTGAATATTCAACACTGTGGTAAACAACAGGTGATCTTGTTTCAAAATAAAATAAAACAAGATGGAAGTAGAAAAAGTTATACTTTGATCCCATATTGTATAATAAGGCCTAGAGAAAATCTAGATTTAGAAAATACATTGTGTATAAAGTATTTCTTCTCCAAGCTTAGATGTCCTCCAGTGCATCTTGAGACCATCCAATCTGAGGTTGACCATTACACATGTGACATAAGCAACAACAGCTAAGTCAATGGAAGTTCTGGGGTTTGTATCAAAATATTTTTCCTATTTTTTTAGATAACTTGGGTTATGATAAAGGTCTTGATGTATTAAGAAAATAGCACAAGTAAACATGGTAAAAGCTTCCTTTTGAAGGGGCTGGATTTTGACTTTCTAGATTCCTAATCTGTATATTATCTCACCTATTCATAATTCTTGCCATTTCATAGAGTTGTTTTGATTAACCTTTGTTCTTCATTCATGTTCATTTGCTTTTATCGCCCTTGAATCACTCTTATTAGTAAGTCATAAATAGCTCTTTGGGGTCACATTAATATCATGAAAACTTATTTCCCACATTATGTTGGTATCCTTTATCTTCTTGATTTATTGGTCACACTCAGCACTTTTTCTTGTCTTATGAAACCTTTCAGAAAAATTGCACTTCTCTTATTTCTATTACAAATAGAAGATGAGAATACCCAATATCTATTGTAGGCAAGAAAAACAGTGTATTCTGTTCCATTGCAAATAATAGTCCCACCTACTAATTTAATAAAAATGCTGATTGGCCAAAGGTAGAAAGAAAGTGTGGAAAGAACTACCAGACTGAGAAAACTCTGTGAACAGGAAGAAGAGGGCACACATACTGCAGAGTCACACACAGGAGAAGCCAACAGATGCAGAGGACAACTATGCTGTTTTGAGTAAAGGTACCAAGTTGCATAAAAAATATACATATAAAATAAAGCTAAATAAAAGAGAAAGAAATAATTAACCACTTGTAATGATGGTCAGTTTTGATAATGAATAAAATATAAAGTCACCCAGGGGTTAAAAAAGGAATTATGGGTTAGTTTAAGGATAAAAAATTAACAAGTTATGCTGGCCTCAGGTCAATCAGCAAGCAGAATGTGATTAATATAAGCCTGTGTGTGATTATTTGAGGTCAAGCAAGGCTGAGAGTGGGTCCAAACCTCTGAACTAGGCCAGAAACCTAATACAACAAAGGGTGGCTCACCATGGGTGATATACACACACATAAAGCTTGAAAAAGATTGAAAAGGGACCTAGAACACAGAATCAGAGCCAAAAGCAGCTTCCAAGTTGTGTCTTTGATGGGATCATGGTAGAGATGCTGTGGTGTTCAGGCTTGAATTACAAAATGGCTATTTAAGCTGCACCAATGCCAGTTCCTGAAGTCTCACAAAAGACTAGGTACAAGCAACAATCTGCATAGGATGAATTTAAAGTTTCTTTTTATATTAGACAAAAAGAAAGCAGAGTCAAAGATGGCTTCCTAGTAGTGGAATTTTCTTGGATCAGCTCTATTTGCTAGAGGCAAGCAAGGGTTGGCTTTTTAAAGTGAGGGTTCCTAACTCAGCCTTAGAGGCAAAACACTTGTGGGTCTTTTAAGAGGCCCTGCTGCAAAGCAACTGAAATGGAGTTTATGAGAAGCAGATGGAAGTGCTTTACTTGGCTAAAAAAGCTAAGTTCTCTGAAGCTAGACTAGGAGCTGGGTGGAGACATCCATCCATCCTAGCAAGTAATCCCTAGCCACACCTTGGGAGATTAAAGATGTGATCAGAAACAAAAAGAAATGTAGGGGATCTGGGTGGAGTCAGCTACCCTACCCAAAAGTATAGTCAGAAGAAAAAGATAAGAGATGTATAGTAGAGACAGATTCAAACACCCTCTAAATGGTTCACAGTGCACTTAAAAATATACATAGGCTTGAGGGATGAAAAGAAAAAGAAAAATGAGTAATTTCTTTTAAAAAGAAATACAAGAAAAAAATAACAAACCATGTAGAGATGAAAATTACAAAGATTATCTGGGTACGGTATATTATTGTCTTGCTTTTTAATTTTTTGACTGACAATGAAGTAATAAAAGCTGCTAAAAGACATTAAATTATAAATGCTACTGGATTAATTCAACCTATATATTTTGTAGATGACTTGACTTTAAAATTGAAAAGCTATGCTACTTTGGATAAGAGTTTTGTTTTGCTTTACTTCTACAAAAAAATGAGAAACTGTGGATTTATTCTCAGTTAAAAAAAATAAAGTTGGATAGAGATAACCCCCCTGAAAAATCTCCAATGGAAAAGGATGGTCAAAATGATTCAGCATTTCAGAGTAACTCTGTTGCATTTTTCTCTGAGTTCTGAATCTAAACTACATCAAGAAGACAAAACAAGATTTCCCAGCCTAAAAGACTACTCCACTAAAGATTTGCTCATAATCCTAAAATTTTCTTTGGAATTTCATGGGATTGCCAGCAGCTCCATTAAGCAGGAAGTAGCCTAGGGACCTATGCCCACATTACCCTGAAATGAATTTTGGATGTTTGTGTTTATTTACAGTGTTGGTTATAGATTACTATAAATAATGGAAAAAAGAATATTAGATTTGTGGTTATTCTTGTTTTAAAAACGAAAAAGAAGGAATGTAGTTGGATTATATTCTGTTTCATTGTAAATAATTATCCCATCTACTGGTTTAATAAAAATGTTGATTAGCCAAAAGCAAACAGGAAGTGTGGGTGGGGTCACCAAACTGAAAAAGCTTTGTGAACATGAAGAAGAGAGCACAGATGCTACAGAGTCACCAGAGAAGCCAACAGATGCAGAGGTCAACTATGCTATTTTGAGAAAAGGTATTAAGCTGTACGATTGAACAAGATAAGAATCATGGGTTAGTTTAAGAATAAATAGTAACAAGTTATATGTCTGTGCCCCAGGTCAATCAGCAAGCAGAGTGCAATTAATATAAGCCTGTGTGTGGTTATTTGAAACTAAGACAGGCTGAGAGTGACTCCAAACCTCTGGACTGAGCTCAAATGTCTGGGCCAGAAACCTAATACAACACTCTACAATCTATAGTCACAGAGCATCCAGAGACACAATAGTACCATTTAAAATACTTTCTTCAAATATTCTATACAAGTCAATTATAACACAGAGGCAGAAATGAACTCTGAGGTCAGTAGTTCTTTCATGTTCTCTTCATGTAGCCTTAAACTACATACACAATATACAGAGATGTACACATGTGATGTACGCTGTGATGGTTAGTGTCAAATAACAACTTGACAGAATCAAGTAGGAGATAAGCCACTGTCAGGGACCAAGACACTGGCTTGAGCCTCTAGGCCTCTAACAAAAGGCTACCATGGGAACTTACTGAGAAACCAACCACTGAGCCGGCATGACCCTGAGTAAAATAGATGTTTGCCCAAAGTAAAATAGATGTTCTGGTTTGCTTAACAGTAACTAAGAAGTAACTCTAAAGAATAAAATAACAGGAACATTCTGTGGCTAGGTTACTTAGCAGCTCTCTAAGGTAACTCTAAAGAATAGAATAACAAGAACATTCTACAGTTAGGTTACCTGGCAACCCTCCCCCAAAACAAGACCAGTCACCTTGCCAATGTCCTGCTTCCCCTAGCCAGCTTCCTGCAGGTGTTTGATGACTACCCCCTCCCCATATTCTGCTTTAGAACTATGTAAGCATGTATAGAATCGTAATAAATCACAGCTCGATCAGAATCCCATTTGACCTGCTGCCTTCCCTTGTGTCTCCCTTCCTTTCATTCTCTCTCGTAGGTGGTCTCCCGTGTTGATATCCTGCAGGTCGGGACAAGCCACCAGGAATATGGGGGTGGATGGTAGAAGTTTAGTGTGGTAGTTTGAAAGAAAATGACCCTCAAAGTGAGTGGCATTTTTAGGACATATGGCCTTGTTAGAGAAAGTATGTCACTATGGAGTGGGCTTTTAGGTTTCCTATGCTCAAGCTATTCCCAGTGAGACAGACTACTTCTTGTTGCCTGCAATGTTTAGGAATCTCAGCTACTTCTCTATTATGATATTTGTCTGCACGTCATTATGTCACACTATGATGATAATGGACTGAATCTCTGAAATGTGAGACATTCCAATTAAAAAATTTCCTTTATAAGAGTCATCATGCTCATGTTATTTTTCATTATAATAGAAACCCTAAGACAGTGTAAAGAGTGTTTCTCTGTACTAACACCTCCCGAATAATTACTTAGAGACTTATTATTAATTATGAAAACTCAGCCATTTTTTAGGCTTGTACCACTAGCTCTTA
Organism: Sigmodon hispidus; assembly: GCA_004025045.1. NCBI lineage: Eukaryota > Metazoa > Chordata > Mammalia > Rodentia > Cricetidae > Sigmodon > Sigmodon hispidus. The sequence continues at coordinate 52,848 of PVIH01012380.1, read as the reverse complement.
TAACTTAACACCATGTTCTGTCTATGGCTCATTAACTCATCTGTCTGCTTCTGATTGGTGACTCTACCTTCTTCCCAGGGTTTTCTCTCTGCCCTGAAGTTCCTCCTATACATTCTGTCTGGATACTAGCCATTCAGCTTTTTGCTACACTAATCACATTATATTTTTACACTGTGTACAAATAACCCTCAACAAGTTAGTCTCTGAGAATGTCTATAAGTGAAAATTTGAGTGAATAATTGATGAAGCAAGGTCGAACTTAACTGTAAACCATGTCTAGTCAGGGATCAATGGCTGTATAGAGTAAAGAAAGCAAAGTGAGCATGAATTCACCACTTTCAGACTGTGACCCATATCTTTAAGCTTCTGCTGTCTGCCTTCCTTGTGTTGATGACCTATACCTATGAATTTGAACTAAAATAAAACTTTTCTCTCTCGAGTTATTTTTTCAGGGAATGTTCCATCAATCAAAAAACACTAATGTGCATACATTTAATTATTAGCCAAGTTCACTCATAATATTTGTTCTGAAATAGAGAAGTTAACAATTGCTTCTTTGATGAAAAATATTTTTTTTAATTTTTATCCTAATCTTATACTTACATAATAAATAGGATTTGTAAATAATCTCCCATTTTAAACATCCTATATTCTACTTTATTATTTGTAATATTATAATATTACATAACAAAATATGAGATGGAAGCTACTTTCAAAAGAAAAGATTACACAAGCACACATGCATACATACCCATCATGCTGTCATGTTTGCTGATAGAGTCTCATAGTAGCACAGAACCTCACATGCCATTATATAAACAGGGCAGGGGCATCTTTTTGGCTCTATTTCTTTCCTCTGATAAATCCACAAGTGTGTCAGAAGAGGAAGGTAGTGACACAGAAAAATGCACAAGATTAGCAAATGACAGAAACAAATGACAACTGAAACCTACAATCAAGTGTATTACTTTGCATTACATTAGTGTGGTGATTTGAATGAGAAGTGTACCCCATAAATTTATGTACTTGAGAATTTGTTCCCTAGTCAGCAGGAAGAATATGGGGTCTGATACCGTGGATTTTTTAACTTTGCCCCACTTTCTGCTCTCTCTGTCTGCATCCTGTATGTAGATAAAAATGTGAACAGGGAGTTTTCTGCTCCTGCCAGCATATCATGCCTTCTCTGCAAGGATGGATTCTATGCCTTTGAAGTCATGAGCAAATATAAACATGTTATTACTTGATTTGTTTTTGGACATGATATTTTACTGGAGCAATAGAATAGCAACTAATACAACTGCTAAATAATCAGGAGCTTTTTAAAAACTTTTTGACTCGTAAAGTAAAATCATTTTTAGCAATGTATCTCCTTGTTCCCACTCCATTCCCCCATCCCAACCCTCCCAGTCAGTCTTTAACCTACTGCTCCCCATCCCCAAAAAGGCAAGAAGTCCCAAGGTGTGTCTGCTCAGCATGGTGCATCCACACCAAGCAAGTCCAATTTCTTCATCCTAATATCAGGACTTGGTTAGGTGTTTCTCTGAAGAGAATAGGCTTCAAGATTCCAGCCCATGCACAGAAACATAGTCTGATCCCACCCTTAAAGGCTCCACATATTGCCCATGTCAATCCACAGTTGCCTACCTTTGGAGGTCCTAACTACTTATCCTGATGGTTCCATAGTAGCTGTCTTTGATCCATTCAGTGAGCTCCCCAGAGCTCCAGCTAGCCATCACTGTGGGAATTTTACTCATAATCTCCATTCCCTTGCTCATACAGACACTCATCTCCTGCTATCAGCTGGATGGCCTGGACAGATGGCTCAGTCCTTAAAAGCTAGGCTCACAACCAAAAATCATGTGCTTTTTAGATAGTTAAAAACAGGCTGGAAATTAGAATTCTCCCTTGTCCCAGATTCTACCATGCTTATTTTAAAGACCCCCTAAAATTCCATGTCACAGGGCAGGTAGTGTCCTTGCCTATATGGCAGAGATAAAGGGAAACAGCAATAGCTGAGGATATTGAAAATCATGAGAAGTTAGATGATAAACTGTTTCCAACAGGTGTTACTATGGTTTGCCTTTTGTTCTAAATAGAAATAGGAGGTTTACTCATAGAAAGAAAAATCTCAATAGGGAAGGAACTCCTGCTGGTTGCTTCAATGCTCTGGATCTGATGGACTTACCTGTTTATTTTCTTAATTAATTTGAGGAAACAGTTCATATTGAATGTTGTGAGTGATGAATTAATGGTATTTTGTTCTTTCTCTGCTGCATATATCTATCTGCTACTTACTGTTTTTTTTTTCTACATGCTTTACTATATGTTTCAGGTAAAACTAAAATTATGTGTGTTGTAGATAATCACAGGATGGCACAGAACACCAAAGACTATATGTAAGGCAAGAGTATGAGCAAATAATCCCATTCCCTCATGATATTCAAAGGTAGAAGAAAGAAGGCAACTATGTAATGAAATTCAGAGGGTCTCATAGCCCTCTTGTTCAGCTCCATGAGCCCCTTGCTTTTCTTCAGCCCCAGCTTAATGCCCATATTGAGAGGTGCCTTTGTCCTTTTGTGAGCTCATTATTCTTTTGTATCCATGTATGTCTATTCATACCTTTGTTCTGGGACACAAATACCCAAAATTCCATCAGGTGCTGGACTTCTATAACCACTTTCCTCATTTACCTGATGGACTTCTCCAATTCTCCTAACCTCCTCAAATCCCATCTGTACACACTTCCATGTCAATACCTCAAAATTAAGTTTTGGTACCTGAAATTTCAGGATACTCTAAATCCACAGATCAAGGTGTATGAGTATGTCTTTCTCATGACAGTCCACAATATATTTCTCAAATTTCCATGTTTTACTACTGTCTGTTGATTTTAAAAATTTATCAGGCTAGTTAGTTCTGAGAGGAGATAAGGCAGTGAGTAAAGATATTTGTTTTATAGTACAATTGCAACTCAAAGAAGCTTCAAAGATTATTTTATGATGAATTTGATGTTTAAATATTAATTTGGGATAGAAGTGTCCAGAGGCTACTAATAGTTAATACATCATCTTAAGAGGCTATTATGCACTCAAAATTAATGGTTAATTGTGGACACTTGATAGTCTTTTAGAAACATAATTTTTGTTATTCTATACTGTGTTTTAGTGTCTTCTGAGAACAGCATTCTATATCTATGCAAAGGACCTTCATTCAGGTTTTGTTTAAAATTTAATATTTTACTTTGTATGTAGCAGAATTTTGCTTAATACATCTATGTGTTCTTTGTTTTCCAGATGCTAGAAGATATCAGAAGTATATATAAGATCCCTTGGAACTAAAGTTACAGATTGTTGTGAGCCATTGCATGGTGCTGGAAATTGAACCACGGTTTCCAGAAAGTACAGTCTCAATCACTGAGGAATCTCTCCAGCCCCTTATCTTCACTAACAAAACTCATATTTTTAAAGTAGCTTACAAAGTTGAGGATTTCCATGAAGTTTTCCCCTCTATCCTTAACTTTGGTTAATTCTAACCAAATGCCTGTTTTTCCTTTACCAAATTTCAACTGTTTTTTGATATAACTGGGATCTTGCACACAAGAAAATAGTATGTTCCTTTGAAAGATTTTTTTCCATACAAGACCCTGTTTTATTCTTGTTGAACCATAATGAATCATGGTGGGTAGAAATGTTTAAGGAAGACCTTGGTATGGGTAGGCCAATGGTTATTTTTGTCTACTATCTCTGAATCCCTATTGGTGTCTGTGGACTTTGAACCAAGAGTCAAATGAGCAAAGTTTCCAACCTTGGCTTTGTTTATCCACTTTTTGTGAACAAGTGCTGAAATGTACTTGCCTATTGAGCAAGCGAGCTTGTTGTCTTTGATCTTCACTAGCTGAACCTAAACAGCAAAAAAAGTATATGTCACTTTTATTTTGCCATAGAACTTTCACTAAGAAGTTGGTAAAATAAAAAAAAAAAATAGATCTAAGGTTTACATCTATCACTGTGGAACAAAGAGAAGGTAGAGCTTAATTTGCACAAGAAACAAAACCTGACACTTTCTATCTCTTCTCGATGGTGCAGACCCTCAGTAGGTCGATGGAAAAGTTTACTTCATCTCTGGAGAGTAGCAGATGTTTGATTACCTTTGCCAAAATATCTCAGACAATAAATCTCTAAGCTAAGATCATCTGTTAATAAAGTGAGATGAAAGTAATTATGCACAATGAGTTACAAATTTAAGGTGAGTGAGGTTAGCTGGAGATAGGTTTTCTTATCTGCAGGTGAGGCAATCTCAGGGCACTGTTATGCCCCATCTATCTAAAGGCAGTCCTAGGGTATCTAAAAATGTCTCAAATGAAATAAATCCTTTTGTCTGGAGACTGACACTGACCCAATACCTACCAATAAAGATAACTGTAGGAAGGCAGACTCTACATCTATGTTGGGAATAAGAACAAAAACCAGATTGTGGAAAAGAGGTCTTTGCCTACATGATTCTTTTTATACCTATCTAGAGGAAGTTATCTATATGTCCCCAAATGCATAGGGGATATTATGCCCCCCAAAAGATCAGTCACATTGCTAGAAGTTCCAGAAAATGAATTCTAAGGTAGTATTAGATGGGAAGGCTACAATTACACATAATACATTCACTGCAGGAAATAGCTAACACATTTAAAAGGCAATAGCACCAAAAACCTTACACTTTGATTTCCTCTTCCACTAGAACATCTGGTTCTAATGGATCAGCCTTGTCATGATAGCTGAGCTCCTAATTTGTATTTCTGCCACTTGAAGTAATTTTTGTTTCTATAAGTAAACCCCTCTCCTATATTGCTCTATATAATGTCAATACACCTCATTAATTAACAAAGTTGGTCTTTGGTATTATCTGTACTTTAGTCTGATGTGTGATCCCTTTCTGGAATTAGCAGACACATATGTGTTGCATTTCCCCTGGGATCTCTCACAATGTCACAAAAAAAAAAATAGTTTAAGGAAATCAATGGGTTTGACAGAAATATCTGAATTGATGTTGTGGTTATTTGGTGTTTTTTTTTTAATTGTCGTTGTTCTTTTCACTTGTGCATGTCAATATAGAAGATGTAATTATTTCTCTTTCATGCCCAATAATTAAGCATTTAATTTTCTCTGATTCTTCAATAGTACAGCCAATGAATGAGTAATCATCAAAAACTTATATATGATTTTATTTATAGATTTGAAGCCTATATTAAAAGTTCATAAACAAGAACAAAATTGTTTTATTCTGTCAGATGATTACTAGTACTAATAAAAAACATCTTAGGCCAAAATTTTAATTTAAACACAATGAGTGGGGTCTCATTTGCTACCAATGTAGTTGCATGAGCAAATTGGCTTCAATGTACATGGCTTGCAATGTATAATCTGAGTCTGCTCTTCAGATTTCTTAGAAGACAGTGACTCTAAATGAAACATGGCAGTTTTCCTGTGTGTTCTAATTTTAGAGAATTGCTAGCTCTGAAGAATAATAGGCATACTAAGCAGGCACTTCATCTGATTCACAGAACTACTTTCTTTTCACCTTAGTGTAGGTATCTTTCTGCTTCTATGAAACCTTTTAGTTCCTTTATACTTTACCTTTTTAGTGTATCTATGTTGAACAGTAGTAAGAGTTTCTAGCGCAGTCTTTCCAGCCTCAGATTTCCTACCTGCTTTTATTGTAGCATGAAGTTTGTGGCTTGGAATAGTCCCAAGATCTGCATCAGCTGTCCCAAATAGACCTCTCACAGCTGCTTTTTCCCAAAAAAATCACATAAAGTCTCATATTAATTTCATGCTGCTTGGCTTATGGCTCAAGCATATTGCTAGCTAGCTCTTGAATTTTAATTCAACCGATGTCCATTAATCTGTCTTTCTACATGCCCTGTGACTTACCTGAATTCCTTTACATCTTCCTCCCCAGTAGCAGCTCATAGTATATCTGTCCAACTCCTCTGTCCTTCCCCATTATCTGTACTCCAATTTCCTATCTACTTCTAAGATGCCTCGCCATAGACCAAAGAGTTCTTTTATTAACTAATGATACTCCCCGCATAAAGAAAGACACCCCACATCATTGCACTTTCATAAAGTATGTTCCTATATAGAAATCTCATAGCACACTTACAGTGAATCTCATCTACTGATATTTAGCCAGAGAGTGCATGCATTGGGTGGACTATGAAATAGTTTAGTGAGTAGAGGTGCTTGCTGTATAAGCTTGAAGACTTGAATTCAAATCTTGGCATTCATGTAAAAAGCCAGGGCATAAATCTGGACCTGACATACTCCTATAGTTTTCAAGACACATAGATACATGAACCCAAAAACATGTGTGAATCTAGTATACCATAAATGAAACAAAACCTGTGATGGGAAAAAGATGATTTAGCAGTTCTAAGCACATGTGTTCACAAAAGAGTTCATTTTATGATCAGCATACAAGGCAGGAATATCACAATTAACCTTAACCCCTGCTTCTGGAAATCTGATACTCTCTTCTGGCTTCCATATGCACTGATACACATGTGTATATACACATTGACAAAGACTACAAGCTGTAGTATGTGTGTCATAAAACAATACTAAAATATATGATATAAATTAAAGATAAAGAAAAGACTGATCATAATATTTATTGACCTGTGTTTCTCCTTTGGACTTCTAGGGAATGATAGTATGTCTTATGCTTGGAAAATAAAAATGTAAATAAAGAAAGAGATATAAAACATAGATTGAGTAATCGACCATGTAATTGTCAAGCACTCCAGTCTGTCTAGTCTTTTCAAGACTATACTGCAGTCTTCATAGGAATTGTGATTTAACTGAAGTACAGAAAAGTGAGAAAGTATCCACAAAAATCTAAAGCTAAACTCTGCATAAGAATATGCATAAATAATAGGGCTCAAAACTAAAAAGGGAATTCTAAGCAGAAGAATTATGAATGGCTGAAAGTCACTTGAAAGGTGCTCAACATCTTTAGTTATCAGAGAAATGCAAATCAAAATAACTTTGAGATACTACCTTACACCTGTCAGATTGACTAAGATAAAAGACACAAATGACAGTTTATGCTGGAGAGGTTGCAGAGCAAGGGGAACACTCCTCCATTGTTGGTGGGAGTGTAAGCTTGTTCAGCCACTCTGTAATGCATTATGGTGGTTTCTCAGAAAACTGGGTATCAATCTCCCCAAAGACCCCGCAATACCACTACTGGGCATATACCCTAAAGTTGCACATTAACACTCCAAAGGCAATAACTCAACTATGTTCATAGCAACATTATTTGTAATAGAAAGAACCTGGGAACAACCTAGATGTCCCTTGACTGAAGAATGGAATAACAAACTATGGTACATTTATGCAATGGAGTACTACTCAGCAGTGAACAAAGATGATATCCTAAAATTTGCAGGCCGATGCATGGACTTGAAGAATATCCTCCTGAGCAAGGTCTCACAAACTCAGAAAGATAAACAGGGGATATACACACTCATTGGTGGACTTTAAACAAACAAAAAGACCTAAGCATATCCAAGCTGCAAACCACAACCAGTGAATAGCTTGGGATCAGAAACACCTTGTACTGGCATCATGGAGTCAATTCCCTCCAGAGAAATACCTGACTCAGTCTTGTGGGGTGAGGAAAGCAGATCTGCTTGGAGTGGAGGTTGAACTTAGTCAACTTGGGGCCTTGGGACCTCCTGTACTTGCTGGGGAGGAGATAAACTGAGGAAGAATAGAGTGAGTAACTGGGAGGGGCAGGAGATGGAAGGGAGCCTGAACAAGAGGATACATGGATAAAATATATGATTTTTTCATAATAAAAAAGAATATGTATAAGCATAAAGATTATAACATTTCAGCTGGCTGCAATTTATTATAATATTCTTCTGTTGTGAAGTTACACCATTCTTACTTGGTAGCTTGAGATATCTCTGATTTCTTGCCAATAATGAATACAAGTTAGAACAAACATTTTGGATAAAGTTACTAAAGTTACTAAACAATTTTATCTCAATTATGACTTTATATGCTACAAATGATGTGGCATCTAAAATTATTTCATAAAACTTTTGATTCATGACAAAAATATCCTCATTACAATATCTTTGTGAAACATTTGAATAATATAGAAATGGACATTTGACAGAATTAAATTTATGATAGCTTTATTAATATGTTATACAGAATATTAGTTTATTAGTTAAGAGGTTAATGAGTATGGTAGCAGTGGTGTTTGTGTCTGTCTGTAGGTGTGCTTGCTTTGTGTAAGCTCATGTGTGAAGGTCAAAGTTCAGTGTCATTATCATGCCTTGTCTCTTGCCATGTTATTTGTTGATAGAGTATCTTATGGAATCTGAAACTGAATGTCTTACCATACTCATTTGATGCACACAAAATCTGAACACAGAATTCTGTTTTTGCAAGATTAGCTTGAAGAAGGGTTGAACAGATAAAAAATATGACTTTATTCATAATAAAAAAGAAAAAGAAAAAAGATTAATGACATTTTTTAAATTATATACTCAGAAAGCTAAATAATTCAATCTGTGGGATATTCTTTCCAGAGATTATAATATGATCATTTTTTACTTGAAACATTTCTTTAATTTGCCTTGCAATTAAACAAAATCACTTATTTACAAGTTCTAATTTGTGAGACACACAGCATATGTTTTCCAGTCTATTTAATTTTCCTAAGTACTCTCTTGGATATTTTAGCATTAATCAGATATATTTCATTATATTATAGGCTTCAATAACTTGGCAGTAATAAAAATAGTAAGTGGGTCCAATGGAGATTGTATGTCTGTTGTGTATGAGTATCATATATATAGAGCTGTCCTTAATCAATGATAAAATTTCCCTAAAAAAACAGATTTTTCTGCTGAAGTAACTTAAAAAGTTAAAGCTGTATTACTGCACCAACAAGAGGCATGAAATGGGGATATACAGTACACTAATAATTCTGTGAAGGGTATACCTATCAGATTCCTCATATAGGCATATGCCTCCTCAGCTGATAGAAAATTATGTTGATTGTGGTCAGTGATGCTCTTGAGTGGTCACCAGGGTGGTCTAAGTTATACACCACTGGCTTCTGGTCAGCAAATCAGACCCTTGCAAGATCTGTGAAAACTGTGGGAGACTGCAACAACTAAGCTCACCCAGCAATAGAAAGAAAGATATAGCCCAGCTATTGCTAAGAGAACTTGCACAGCCAGCCACCTTGAACTGCTCAAACAGAGAAGGACTGAAGACTCTGAAAGACAGATAGACTCCATCCAAAGGTGAGATGGGTTCAGCAGGCCCCAGTGCCTGAATGCCTGCTGGGGAAATTGTATTCTGGTTGGGTTCTGGTTCCACGACCAGGTGCTGTCTGTGGAGCATGTTGTCACACACTATGTAGCAGTCAAAGATAAACTCTGGCTGTCAGGGTCCCTACAGCTGTTGTTAAGGAAACTCACAAGGCCACCGAACTCCAACTGCTCAAACAGAGAAGAATTGAAGATTTGAAATTCAGTCCCCTGCCCAGAGCAGAGTTAGAGATTGAGCAGACCTTTTGTTCAGAGGTGATAGGAAAAACACAAGCCCAACTGCCACAACTGTCCAGGAGCCATCTAATCGTGAACCACTGAGGCCATGGGCAGATGCCAGTGCAAAAATATATATAATAATATAAAGAACGAAAAGATAACTCCAGAAGAAAGTGGCGGTCCTACAACTACAAGACCTGAACTGAGCAATGAAGACAAAACAGAAGGAAGGAACACCAAAAATTCTTTCATGATGATCGTCGAAGCTCTCAAAGATAATATGAAGAACTGCCTTAAAGAAATAGAAGAAAAAACAAACAAAAAATTGGAAGAGATGAACAAATCTATGAAAGAAAACCAAGAAAAAGTAAACCAAAAAAAAAAAAAAATGTCAGGAACTAAAAACTGAAACAGAAGCAATAAAAAAAAGCACAAAATGAGGCAAAGATAGAAACAGAAAACCTGAAGAAAAAAGCTTGAACCACAGATATAAGCATAACCAACAAAGTTCAAGAGATGGAAGATAGAATCTCTGAAGTGGAAGACCCAGTAGCTCAAATAGATATATCAGTCAAAGAAAATACTAAACCCAAAAAAGCCATAACACAAAATGTTCAGGATATCTGGGAATTCACGAAAAGACCTAACTTGAGAATAATAGGAATAGAAGAAGAAGAATACCAGCTCAAAGGCACAGATATTTTCAATAAAATCATAGAAGAAAACTTCCCTAACCTGAAGAAGGAAATGCATATAAAGATACAAGAAGCTTGCAGAACACCAAATAGATATAACCCCCAAATAAAGTGAGCGAACCACATAATAATGAAGCCACAAAACATACAGAACAAAGAAAACATTTTAAAATCTGCAAAAGAAAAGGACCAACTTATCAATGAATAAAGACCCATCAGAATAACACCTGACAATACAATGAAAAGGATGAAAGCTAGAAGGGCTTGGTCAAAAGTTATATAGACCACCAAAAATGGCAGGAAAAATCAATCAGTGGTCAATAATATCCCTTAATATCAATGGACTAAACTCTCCTATAAAATGTCATACACTAACAAGATGGATACAACAACAGAAGCCATCCTTCTTTTGCCTACACAAAACATACATCAACTGCAAAGACAGACACAGGCTTAGAGTAAAGGGTTGGGAAATGATTTTCTAGTCAAACGGTCCTAAGAAACAAGCAGGGGTTGCAATCCTAATATCTAACAAAGTAGACTTTAAGCTAAAAGCAATTAAAAGGGACCAAGATGGTAATTACTTATTCATCACAGGATAAATTGGTCAAGAGGAGATTTCAATCCTGAATATTTATGTCCCTAATATTTGGGCACCTACCTATGTAAAAGAAACACTGCTAAAGCTTAAATCCCACTTCAGTATTTACACTCAAATTATGGGAGATCAATCCTCCACTTTCAACCCTGGAGAGGTCAACCAGACAGAGACTCAACAGGGAAATAAGGAGTCTAAAAGAGGTTATGATGCAAATAGATTTAATAGATATCTACAGAAGTTTCCACCCAAATGCAAAGGAAAATATTTTTCAGCTCCTCATGGAACTTTCTCCAAAATTGACCACATAATTGGTCATAAAGCAAATATCAACAGATAAAAAAATGAAAATAATCCCTTGTAACATATCAGACCACCAGGGCCTAAAGTTAGAGTTCAACAAAATCAAAAATCAAAGGAAGCCTACCAACTCATGGAAATGAAACATCACTCAGCTGAACCATCTCTGGGTCAAGAGAATGCGGAGCAAGGGGAACACTCTTCCATTGTTGGTGGGAGTGTAAGCTTTTTCAGCCAATTTGGAATGCAGTATCGCGGTTTCTCAGAAAATTGTGAGTCAATCTCCCCAAGGACCCAGCAATACCATTTCTGGGTGTATACCGTAAAGATGCCAAGTCACACTCCAAATGCATTAGCTCAACTATGTTCATAACAGCATTATTTTTAATAGCAAGAACCTGGAAACAAACTAGATGTCCCTCAACTGAAGAATGGATTAACTCTGGTATATCTACACAGTGGGGTACTACTCAGCAGTAAGAAAAAATGATATTCTAACATTTTGCAGTCAAATGGATAGATTTGGAGAATATCCTCCTGAGTGAGGTATCACAAACCCAGTAAGAAAAGCAGGGGATATACTCACTCATTAGTGGACTCTAAACAAACAAACAAACAATCAAGAAAAAAGCAAAGCATGTCCAAGCTGCAAACCACAAACACTGAACAGCTTGGGGTCAGAAACACCCTGGACTGAGTCCTTGGATCCCACTCCCTCTATAGGAACACCTGACTCAGTCTGGAGGGAGTGGGGATAAAACTGGATCTGCCAGGAGTGGAGACTGAACTGAGCAATATTGGGACAGTGAGACCATGAGACTGTCTGCTGCCTGCCCAGCGAGGCAATGGGGATTTGTGGAGAAGAAAGAATGACCTGATTAGGTGGTAGGGGGAAGGGACCTTGAATAAGGATATAGAAGGATAGAAAGTGTGACTTCTTTGTTAATAATAATAATAATAATAATAATAATAATAATAATAACAAAAACAACAACAACAACAAAAATTTAAAAAAGAAGAAAATTATGTTGATTGTATCCAGTCTTTTTTTTTTCTGGTCTTTGGGGAGCATAACAAATAATAATAAAATATTTATGTCAGGTACCTAAGCCATCTCTGCCTTGGATGTCAAGAACATGTTAAGATTGTAAATCTACGCTCTATAAATATCCTAACTTGGCCTCTTCCCTAGAGGCCTGTTGACTCATTCAGATGATTAGCTTGTCATCTCGGCCTAGGGAATGATAGAATTAAAGGATGGGGAGATGAGCATTTTAGTTTATCCCTGTGAGGAATATCATGGTCTAAATATTTTGTGACTTTTACTTGAACTATGAATACTAGAAAAACAAGACAGGTAGTATGCTTATAAATATAATTCTATTGGCCTTTCTTTACTGTCTTTTATTGAAGCATTGTGTTTGGCACTAGGTACTTTGTTTGAGACAGGCAATCTATAACCAGGGATGGCTGAATCAATTGTTTTTGACTCTCTGTCTTTCTATCTCTTTGTGTGTGTACATGTATTTATGTGGAATTTGAGCACCAAATTTTAGTCTTCCACAGTCAGCTCCTTTACCTGTAAAACCAATTCATCTTGTTTTGTACTTTGTATTTTGAGCCTAGTTCTTAGCCTATTGTGTAGTTAAAGATGATCTTGAATTTCGTCTCTTTCTCTTTCTCTCCTGAGTTCTGAGATTGCAGCCTTGTTCCACCATGTCCAGTTTTTATTTAGTATATTTTAGTTAAAATTTCTTTTAAAAAATATTTATTTATTATTAATATATCTGAATAAGAGTTATATTTGTATGAGCTCAAGAACACTTTCTGGAGTCATATTTCTCTCTCTGCTATGGGATCTGTGCTTAGTGCAAAAAGCACTTTTTCCCACCAGTCATTTTCCTACCTTGCAGTAGTCTTATTTTCTTAAGTTATTTGTTGGTTATTGAATGATAGAAGGGTTGTGTTTGGTAAACTCACAGGAAGTATTTGCATGTTCCCAATTTAGGCATGAGATGGGATTGTATTTTTTTAATCTCTTCGTTATTTGAGACCTTACATAAGCCAAAGTAGAAAACAGATTATCAGTGCTAAGATACACTACTTTTCACATTTCCCAGGAAGAATGCAATTCCTTCCTGTTGAGTTTCTATAAACAATACAACCAGAACCTCAGGTCTCCTTCTCTTCTATATTCAAGATAAGTACATATACAAGCTGCAATTATTTCATAAGGTATTCTAGCCCTAAAACTAACTCCCTTCAGTATCCTATCATAAGATTTGGGAAACCCATGATATTTTTTCAAATTTTTAACTGTGATATATTTATTTATTTGTTGTTTCTTTTATTATGAATAAAGTCTCTTTTTTATCCATGTATCCCCTTGTTTAAACTCCCTTCTTTCACACAAATATATGGAATTTATACAAATTATAAAATATTTTATGCAATATTTGTACATAAAAATTTCATTCTTTTTATACAAAGTTGTGCTATTAAAGAAATTAGACTCAGTCAAGTCAAGGAAATAATTGAGACATATTTCATAATAGTTGTATAATGGGACATACCCCACACTTAATACATGTACATACACTCTATATATACATATAAATGAACAACAAATGACACAGATGGAAATTATAAATATCAGAAAGAAAGACAAAACCAGGAGACCAGATTTTAATACACTGGAAAAGGTTAGAAAATCTAAATGAAATACTCAATATAAAAAGGTGTTAAGGCACCAGGTACTATCTGCAGAGTGAGTCCCAGTCCACTCTGTAGCAGGCACAGATAAAGTCTGTCTGTCACCATACCCACAGCTGCTGCTGAAGGAATTTGCACGGCTACCCACTTCCATCTACAACTGAGCTAACAGATAAAGACTGGGATCCCTGAAGGACAGACTCAGACCACACCCAGAGATAAGGAGGGATCACCAGGCCCAAGCACCTATATACCAGCCAGGGAGGGAGAGTTGAGCTCCCATCAGTTTTGGTTCCGCTTCCAGTTCCAATTCCGGGACCAGGTGCTGTCTGCAGAGTGAGTCACAGTGAACTCTGTAGCAGGCACAGATAAAATCTGCCTGTCACCATACCCACAGCTGTTGCTGAGGGAATTTTCAGGGCTACCCACCTCCACCTCCAATTGAGCTAACAGATAATGACTGGGGTCCCTGAAGGATAGACTCAGACCCCGCCCAAAGAAGTGACAGGAGGCACACAAGCCCGAGTGCCACAAATGACCAGAAGCAACCTAATCATGAACAACTGAAGCCATGGGCAAACGTCAGTGCAAAGACTTGCATAAAAATACAAAGAACAACAAGGTAACTCCAGAAGAAAGTGGTGATCCTACAAATACAAGACCTGAACTGAGCAATGAAGAGGAAACAGAAGGAAGCAACACCAAAAATTCCTTTTTGATGATCATCGAAACTCTCAAAGAAGATATGAAAAATAGCCTTAAAGAAATAGAAGAAAATACAAAAAAAAATTGGAAGAGATGAACATATCTATGAAAGAAACATGCCAGGAACTAAAAGCTGAAATAGAAGCAATAAAAAGGCACAAAATGAGGCAAAGATGGAAATAGAAAATCTGAAGAAAAGAGCTGGAATCACACATACAAGCATAACAAACAAAGTTCAAGAGATGGAAGATAGAATCTCTGAAGTGGAAGACTCAGTAGCTCAAATAGATATATCAGTCAAAGAAAATAGTAAAACTAAAAAAACCATAACTCAAAATGTTCAGGAAATCTGGGACACCATGAAAAGACCTAATTTGAGAATAATAGGAATAGGAGAAGCAGAATACTGGCTCAAAGGCACAGATAATGTTTTCAATAAAATCATAGAAGAAAACTTCCCTAACCTGAACAAGGAAATGCCTATAAGGATACAAGAAGCTTACAGAACACCAAATAGATATGACAACCTGAAAAATTCAGCATGCGCCATTATAATCAAGCCACAAAACATACAGAACAAAGAAAAAATTTTAAGAGCTGCAAAAGAAAAGGGCCAACTCACATATAAAGGCAGACTCATCAGAATAACATCTGATTATTCAATGGAATTGCTGAAAGCTAGAAGGGCTTGGTCAGAAGTTATACAGACACTAAAACAGCATGGCTGCCAAACTAGAATACTATGCCCTGCAAAACTATCAATCACCATAGATGGAGTAAACAAGGGATTTCAGGACAAAGCAAGACTGAAAGAATATCTATCTGCCAATCCAGCACTACAGAGAGTATTGGAGGGAAAACTCCAACATAAGGACCCCAGATATACCCACAAAGTCACAAATAATCAATAAATCCACAGAAGAATACCCCAGAGAAAGGAAACACAAACAAGCTACAACCAAAAATGGCAGGAAATATGAATCAATTGTCACTAATTTCCCTTAATATCAATGGTCTCAACTCTCCTATAAAACGTCACACACTAACAAGATGGATACAACAACAGAAGCCATCCTTCTGTTGCCTACAAGAAACACACTTCAACCACAAAGACAGACACAAGCTTAGAGTAAACGGTTAGGAAAAGATTTTCCAGTCAAATGGTCCTAAGAAACAAACGGGGATTGCAATCCTAATATCTAACAAAGTAGATTTAAGCAAAAAGCAATTAAAAGGGACCAAGATGGTCACTACTTATTCATCACAGGAAAAATTGGTCAAGAGGAGATTTCAATCTTGAATATTTATGCCCCTAATATATGGGAACCTACTTATGTAAAAGAAACACTGCTAAAGCTCGAATCCCATATCAATTCATATACTCTAATAGTGGAAGACTTCAATACCCCACTTTCAACCTTGCATAGATCAACCAGACAGAGTCTCAAGAGGGATATAAGGAGTCTAAAAGAGGTTATGATGCAAATGGATTTAATAGATATGTACAGAAGCTTCCACCCAAATGCAAAGTAATATACATATTTCTCAGCTCCTCATGGAACTTTCTCCAAAATTGACCACAAAATGGGTCATAAAACAAATATCAACAGATACAAAAAAATGGAAATAATCCCTGGTAACATAACAGGCCAACAGGGCCTAAAGTTAGAGTTCAACAACATCAAAACCCAAAGAAAGCCTAACAACTCATGGAAACTAAACATCACTCAGTTGAACCATCTCTGGGTCAAGGAAGAAATTAAGAAAGAAATCAAGGTCTTCCTAGAATTTAATGAAAATGAATCCACAATGTATCCAAACTTGTGGGACACAATAAAAGCAGTCTTAAGAGGAAAATTCATAGCATTAGATGCCTATATGAAAAACCTAGAGAAATCCCACACTAGAGACCTAACAGCTCAGCTGAAAGCCTTAGAACAATTAGAAGCGAACTCACATAGAAGGAGTAGATGGCAGGAAATAATCAAACTTAGAGCTGAAATCAATACAACTGAAACAAAAAGAATCAACGAATCAACGAATCTAAGAGTTGGTTCTTTGAGAAAGTTAGCAAGATAGATAAGTCCTTAGCCAAACTAATAAAAAAACAGAGAGAGACTGTTCAAATCAACAAAATCAGAAATGAAAAGGGGGACATAACAGACTGCCAGGAAATACAGAGAATTATCAGATCATATTTTGAAAATCTATATTTCACAAAAATGGAAAACCTAGAAGAAATGGACAGCTTTCTGGAAAGGTACCACCTATCAAAGTTAAAAGAAGATCAGATTAATTACCTAAACAGGCCTATAACCCTTAAGGAAATTAAAGCTGTCATTAAAAACCTCCCCAAAAATAAAAGCCCTGGTCCAGATGATTTTAGGGCCGAATTCTATCAGACATTCAAAGAAGAAATACTACCGTTACTCCTCAAAATATTTCACACAGTAGAAACTGAAGGAATATTGCCAAATTCCTTTTATGAGGCCACAATCACCCTAATACCCAAGCCACTCAAAGACACAACAAAGAAGGAGAATTACAGACCAATTTCCCACATGAATAATGATGCGAAATTCTCAACAAAATTTTGGCAAACCGTATACAACAATGTATAAAAGATATCATCCACCACGACCAAGTAGGCTTCATCCCAGAAATGCAGGGCTGGTTGAACATACGAAAAACTGTAAATGTTACTCATCATATAAAAAAACTAAAAGAACAAAACCAGATGATCATATCCTAGATGCTGAAAAAGCCTTTGACAAAATCCAACACTCCTTTATGATTAAATCCCTGGAGAGATCAGGAAAACAGTGAGAATACCTAAATAAAACAATTGCGATTTACAAGAAGCCTACAGCCAGTAGCAAACGTAATGTAGCAAAACTCAAACAATCCTACTAAAATCAGGAACTAGACAAGGATGTCCTCTCTCCCCTTATCTATTCAATATAGTTCTTGAATCCCAACACAATATTTTTTGAACCTTGAAAGAACAATGCTCAATTTCATTTGGAATAACAGGAAAGCCAGGATTGCCAAAACAATTTAATCAACGAAACAACCTCAGGAGGTATCACCATCCCTGACTTCAAGTTATACTATAGACCTACAGTAATAAAAACAGCCTGGTACTGGCATGAAAACACACTTGTGGACCAATGGAATAGAATTGAGGATCCAGACATTAACCCAAAAACCTATGAACACCTGATATTTGACAAAGAGGTCCAAAACATTCAATGGATAAAAGATAGTATATTAAACAAAGGGTGTTGGCATAGGTTGATGAAAGTGTATAGAAAAATGCAAATAGATCCCAGCCTGTCACACTGCACGAAATTCAAATCCAAGGGGATCAAAGACCTCAACTTAAATCCAGCCACTTTGAACTTGATAGAAAAGAAACTGGAAAATACACTTCTATGAATTGGCACAGGCGACCACTTCCTAAATATAACACCAGTGACACAGACACTATGACCAACACTCAATAAGTGGAATCTCCTGAAGCTAGGAAGCTTCTACAAAGCCAAAGACACTGTCAATAGGACAAAATAACAGCATACAGAATGGGAAAAGATTTTCACCAACCCTACAAGTGATAGAGGACTAATCTCTAAGATATATAAACAGCTCAAGAATCTAGAGCCCAAAACCTTGAATAACCCAATCAAACAATGGGGTACAAATCTAAAAAGGGAATTCTCAGCAGAGGAACTATGAATGGCTTAAAGGCACCTGAAAAAGTGCTCATCATATTTAGCCATCAGAGAAATGCAAATCAAAACAACTTTGAGATACCACCTAACACCTGTTAGATTGACTAAGATAAAAGGCACAGATGACAGCCTATGTTGGAGATAATGTGGAGCAAGGAGACACTCCTCCATTGTTGGTGGGAGAGTAAGCTTGTTCAGCCACTTTGGAATGCAATATGGCAGTTTCTCAGAAAATTGAGAATCAATCTCCCCAAGGATCCAGCAATACCACTTCTTGGTGTATACCCTAAAGAGGCACATTCACACTCCTAAGGTATTATCTCAAGTATGTTCATAGCAACATTATTTGTAATAGCAAGAACCTGGAAACAACCTAGATGTCCCTCAACTGAAGAATGGATTAACCAACTGTGGTACATCTACATAATGGAATATTACTCAGCAGTAAGAAAAAATGATATCCTAAAATTCCCAGGCAAATGGATGGATTTGGAGAATATACTTCTGAGCGAGGTATCACAATCTCAGAAAGATAAGCAGGGAATGTACACACTCATTAGTGTTCTCTAAACAAACAAACAAGGAAAAAAACCAAGCATGCCCAAGCTGCAAACCACAACCACTGAACAGCTTGGGATCAGAAACACCCTGGACTAACCCTTTGGATCCCACTCCAACTATAGGAACACCTGACTCACTATTGAGGGAGGGGGTACAAAACTGGATTCACCAGGAGTGGAGACTGAACTAAGCATTATTGGATCAGTGGGGCCATAGGACTGTCTTCTGCCTCCCCAGGGAGGGGATGGGGAGTTGTGGAGAAGAAAAAATGATCTGATTTGTCAGGAGGGGAAAGGGACCTTGAATAAGGATATACAGGGATGGAAAAAAAAAATTCAGAGGTAAAGCTGAACACAAAGTAAATATATGTGTAGCAATCTTATTTGCATTATTACCCTTGATAAGTCATGCTTATGATTTTTATCTTCTTCATAGTTATTGTTAACTTATCAGCATTTTTAATTCATTTTACTGTTTTTCTTGATAAATACAAAATAAATAAAGAAGAAGGAAAAAAAAAAGAAATATGGGGACAAGTCTACCTACTCAGAAGGTTGAGGAAGGAGAACTGCAAGGTAAAGGCCTACTTGGCTACAGAGTAAGTTCAAAGCCAACCTGTCTGTATCCTGTCTTAAAATTTAAAAAGTGGAAAGGGGGCTCAGAATATAGCTCAAGGAAGTGCTTGTCTAGCATATGAAGAGCCTATATTCAACCCTGCATACTATTAAAAACTAATAAATAAAAATAAACAAAAAAAGAGCCTGTAACATACAATCCTCTTTCATGGTTGCCTATTTTTTTTCTGATCTTAAATACAAGTAAACTATATTATTCTACAGAATATAGTGGTCAATGTAAAATGCTTCCAATATTAAGATGCTGAGGATAGCCTTGACTACATTTCTCAGAAGGATATTAGGAGATTTAAAATATATATATGTATAAATATTATATATATATATATATATATATATATATATCTTGCTGGGTTCTAAATTTTTCATCTGAAAGCACATAATCTGTTCTTTATGGAAATAGAGTTTGAGAAAATTCTCTAGTTTTTGTTGTTCTCTTTTGATTATTCTTTAAGGCAGTCTGCTTTCATATGGGTATGCATGTATTTATTTATTTGTGTGTGTGTGTGTGTGTGTGTGTGTGTGTGTGTGTGTGTGTGTTTCTGTGTGTGGCTTCCTGTGCCTATAGGTGAAAGGGTGAGAGCCAAAGTTCAAAGCTTGGGGGTTGTTCCTCAGGTGCTGCTCATCCTGTTTACACAGACAATTGCTCTCACTAGCTTGGGACTCATCCCTCAGGCCTGGGTTGGGCTGCTTCTGGCAAGAATGCTCCAGTCTCTGCCCTTTATCTCTGAATTTCAAGTGCTTACTGCCACACTTAGATGCTTTACATGTGTCTGGATGTGAATGCAGGTGATTGTGCTCACAGGCCTATTACCAAAAAACCACCAAATCGTCTCTCTAGCCCTCTTAATGTCATTGTGCAACTAATTTATAATCCTTGTCTAGAGGACAAAATTATCCTCTCTGCAGAACCTATTAGAAACATTTGTCATGGGGACTTGGATGTCCTTTTTCTTTGTGCATTTTCCATTTTGAAATTGTCTTTTTAAAAATTTTTTTCCCTCCAGTCCCATTGCCATATCAAATAGCAAAATAAAAAAGCATCAAAAATCTCCAACAAGAAAAAAACAAACACAAAACTAGAAAACTTTGTCATCTAACTTACTGAATTTTGGAAACTCAAAATAGTATGTTGATGTTGAAAAAATTTCAAAGGAAGAAAGCTTTGAATCTAGAGCAATAGTCCAGAGCCCAGTATCTCCAAAGCAGTGAGTTTAATTTAGAAGATAGAGTAACAGTAACAAAGCAGGCTCATGTAACTTTCAGATGAATGAATATTATTAATCCTCTACATTTTTGTCATGATATCACTTACCTATTTATTAAAATTTTATTTATTTAAATGCTGTTTACATGTATATTTGTCTGTACTTCTGTTTGTGTACAGTTTTATAGGTGTACAGTGTGTATGTGTGTGTGTGTGTTTGTGTGTGTGCGTGTGTGTGTGTGTGTGTGTGTGTGTGTGTGTGTGTGTGTGTGTAAAACGCATGTCAGTGTGTGGATGTGTGTCCCAGGTACACATATGTAGAAATCAGGACAGGATATCAGATGTATACCTTTATCATTCATTGTCAAGCCTGTTGTTTAATATATGGTTCCACACTGAACCAGAAACTTATTTTTTCTGTTGGCTGCCTCTGCTCCATAGTGTTGGTGTTATAGGCATGCACTGCTGTATCCAGCATTTAATGGGAATTCTGGGAGTTTGAATCCAGACAATCATCCTTACAGAGTCAGCATTATTGCCCACTGGACTGCCTCCCTAGCTATTGCCTTATTTATTTTGATACTTGAAAAAAATATTCCAGTAACATCTCGGTGTTCACTTGACAGTGACCAATTGTGTTATTTATAAGTGTGTGTGTGTGTGTTTGTGTGGAGAGAGAGAGAGAGAGGTGGATATATATTACATATTTAATAAAACCTAAATTTTGGGGAGAAATCACACAGTCAAATCCGAGGCAGACAGCTGAAGAAGTTCTTAAACCTTAAATACAAAAATAAACACCTAAGTCAATCATACACACCTTTAATCCCAACACAAGGAGAGTGGAAGTAGTGACCTACACCCTTAATCCCACTTAACTCCAAGACAAAACTTCTTCTATTTCTACAAGTTCAAGGCTACACACCTTTAATCCTAACCTAAATAAAATAAAATATATAAGAACTTAAACACCCCCCCAAAAAAAAACCAAAAATGAGTTGGCAAAGCAACTGACAAAAACAACTAACATAAATGACCAGGAGAAAGGCTAAAAAAAATTACAAAATAAGTAAATAAAAATTAAGTATAATACTTTCTCTCTCTAATATTTCAGCCTTCCTCCAATACTTAACTCTAAATCTCATTTATAATATGAGAGAGAGAGAGAGAGAGAGAGAGAGAGAGAGGGAGAGAGAGGGAGAGAGAGAAAGTGTGGTGAAATCAATTCAGCTCCTCTTCCAGGGTGAGAAGTACTCTGAACTATTGAACCATCTCTCCTGATCCTAAGGCCATGTTCCTTAAAGAACTAAAAGAAAATCTCTCATTTAAACCTACCAATTTCTTTTCGAAATCAATATATGTAATCTTCTTTTGTCAGATTTGGAAGATTATAAATCCTGGGAACTTTACCCTTAAAAAAAGTATTTCTTTGCCTGCTGCTGATTAACCATATTTAAAAATAGGAAGGCTTAATGAAAAGGCTAAAATAGGATGAAAAAATAAAGACTGTAAGGGTCAAAGATGAAATGTAATTTTTGTCAAATATTAAATATCTTTCCTGTTGGGGGATTTAAAGCTGATCCCTACTGCACACTCAAGTAGAATTTTCTGCGATTTTTGTCCTTGCTTTTCTAAAGCCAGTACCTTGTGACTTGGTGAGTTTGTGCCTACTTAGGGCTCTATTTATTCTCTTTGTGCCAAGCAGACAGTGAGAGTCCCAGAGAATAATTTGTTCAGCTTTTCCTTCTCTTTATCCCTTTGCTTGAAGATCATCTCCCAGTGGGAATACTATAGCTGCCTTACGAATATAGGCCTTCATACATCTGACAGCTATTCAAAAGTACTTAACATGGATTAAATGCATATTGGAAAAATTATATATTCTACAGGGATTGACTTTCATCACATGACATCTTTAAATTCCTAACATATAATATTTGCATATTAATATTTTCTCTAGGAAATCTTAGAATGAAATCAGATTGTGCTAGACTGAGAAGTAAGTATATATATTGAAAACTTCTATTTTTCAGATCTGTTATTTGCATAGACCATGGCTATTGGACAGTGCTATTTTCTACCTTGAAATGTACTTTTGTTTTGGTTATAAAATGTTCTCCACAGATTCTCATATTTTAGCCCTTGGCCTCCAGGTAGAGGCACTGTTTGTAATGGTTATGGACTGTTTAAGAAGCAAAGCCTTGCTACATGTAGTATTTTACTGGGTATAGATTTTGAAATTTTATTTCCTGGCCCCCATTCTGTTTTTTTTCTACACTTTTCTTCATGTGTATGTAGAGGATGTGATTGGCCAAATTCACATTCTGCTGCTTTGACTTTCCGATTGTGACAGACTGTATCCCTTCTGGAACACTGACCTTAACAACATCCTTTCCTTCAAAAATTGCTTCTTAGTCAAGACATTCTACCATAGCAGCAGAAAATCCACTCTTATACCTCACCTGCAAAACTGAACACATTTTGTCACTGGAAATCTTGAGCAGGAAGCTGTAGATTGGAAGCCACCATGAGAGTTTTTGAGGTTGAGTGCTATTGTAACTTCCTTTATTTTAGCAGAATCACTCTGCTTATTTTGAGTGTTGATGAAATAGGCAAGCACAAAAATAAGGAAGAATATCAAGTGGCGAATTTCATCTCTCACACAGACAAAAAGAAGTAGCAGGACAATATCTAGAATTTGAAGGTGGAGAAATGATTTTTTAAATATTAAGTTTGGTATTAGAAAAAAATAGAAGAAATAATATAGTATTAAGTCTAAGTAAAAAGCTGGCATTAGTGGTTTCAAAATATGTATAAAATAATTTCTTATTTTCAACTTGTAGCGTGTGTGTGTTTTATACATATATACAATTTATAATGGTTCTGCAAATGTTTGGTAGTGTCACTGATTTGCTTTGATGAATGATTTTGAATGTATGTTTGATAGGCTCAGTGCTACTTACAGTCTGTGTTGTGCTTGTGTTATTTTGGTGTTTGTGTATCTCTAATAAAATTGTTTGCATTTCATTTAAACTTTATAATCTATTCTAAAGTTACCAATACCATATTGAATTATTCTTAATTATCAATAGCTTTGGAGTTTGTTATGTTATCTTTTCATTATTATTGATAATTTAAATTATTTCTGTTTTCTTTTTATCGTTATTGTTTTTTGAATATCAATATCAAACTTTATATAAAAAAGCAAAACATCCGGGATAACAAAGAAAAAAAAAACCCATACAATAATAAACTTTCTCTTTTGTCTAAAATACATAAAACATAAAAAATAAAATTTAAATCTCCTCAAGCCAAGTTATGCTCAGCTATAGAAAAAGAAACACAGGAGGGCACAGTTAATGCCCACGGATACACTATGGCCACAATAAATATTTGCTATGCAACCCTTCTATCAGAAGTGTTTTGTGTGTGTGTGTGTATGTGTGTGTGTGTTTTAAATCACTTAATTTACCTGTCATCTTTCAAGGAAATAAGAATGTGTTTTGCTTTAAGTCCAGTAATGACTGAGTACATCCCCTGCTTATTCTTGTGGACCTCTCTCAGGAGGATATTCTCCAAATCCAACCATTTACCTGTGAATTTTTGTATATAATTTTTTTTTTTTTTTACTGCTGAGTAGTACTCCATTGTGTAGGTATGCCATAGTTTGTTAATTTATTCCTCAGCTGAAGTGCATCTAAGGTGTTTCCAGGTTCTTGCTATTATGAATAATGCTGCTATGAACATCGTTGAAGTGTGAATATGTATCTTTAGGGTATATGCTCAGTAGTGGTATTGCTAGATCCTTGAGCAATATGATTCTGAGTTTTCTGAGAAACTAGCATTCTGCATTTCACAATGGCTAAAAAATTTACACTCCCACCAACAATGGAGGAGTGTTCCCCTTGCTCCACATTCTCTCCAAAATAGAATGTCATCTGTGTTTTTGATCTTAGCCATTCTGAGAGGTGTCAGGTGGTATCTGAAAGTTGTTTTAATTTGCATTTCTCTAATGACTAAAGATGTTGAGCAATTTTTCAAGTGCCTTTCAGCCATTTGTAATTCTTCTGCAGAGAAGTCCCTTTGTAGATCTGAACCCCATTTTTAATTGGGTTATTCAAGGTCTGGGGCTCTAGTCTCTTGAGTTCTCTATATATTTTAGAGGTCAGTCTTCTGTCACTTGTAGGGTTAGAAAACATCTTTTAACATTTAATAAAATGTCTTTTTTTTTTTAATAACTGTGTCCTTGGCCTTACAGAAACTTCTAAGTTTCAGGAGTTCCAACTTATTGATTGTTGTTCTTAGTGTCTGTGCCACTGGTATTATATTTACTAAGTGGTCACCTGTACCAGTGTGTTGAAGGGTATTTCTTTTCTATCAAGTTCAGCCTATCTGGTTTTATATTGGGATCTTTGATCCACTTGGATTTGAATTTTGTACATGAGTTTAGGCTTGGATGTCTTTGCATTTTTTTCTACATACTACCATCCAGATATGATAACAATGTGTTGAAGATACTATCTTTTTTTCATTGGACATTATTGGCCTCTTTGTCAAAAATCAGGTGTTCATAGATGTGTGTTAAAATTGGGGTCTTACTTTGATTCCATTGATCCACAAGTATGTTTTTATGCCAGTACCAAGCAGTTTTTATTACTGTAGTTCTTTAGTATAACTTGAAGTCATTGATGGTGATGCCTCCTGAGGTTCTTTTGTTGAGGAAAATTATCTTGGCAATCCTGGTTTTCCTGTTATTCCAAATGAAACTGAGTATTGTTCTTTGAAGTTCTAGAAAAATTGTGTTGGGATTTTGATGAGTTGCATTGAATCTCTGGATTGCTTTTGGTAAAGCTGCCATTTTTACTATGTTGATCCTACCTATCCAGGAACACAAATGATTTTTCCATTTTCAGATATTCTTTTCAATTTCTTTCTTGAGTGATTTAAAGTTTTTGTCAAACAGATACGTTACTTCATTTGTTAAAATTACACCAAGGTACTTATTGCTCTTTGAAGCTATTACAAAAATGTTTCCCTTGTTTCTCTTTCAGCCTATTTGTCTTTTAGTGTATAGAAGGGCTACTGATTTTTTTAATTAACCTTTTATCCTGCTACATTTCTGAACGTATTTATCAGTTGTAGAAGCTCCCTTGTTAAGTTTTGTGAGTCACTTATGTACATAATCATATTATCTGCGAATAGAAATAGATTTTTTCTTCTTTTCCTATTTATAGTCCCTTAATCTCATTTTGTTCTCATTGCTTTGGCTAAAATGTCATGAAATATATTGAATAGATAAGGAGACAGGGAGACGGCCTTGTCTAGTTCCTGAGATTAGTGGGATTGCTTGGAGTTTCTCTACATTTTATGTTATGTTGGCTGTCAACTTTTTGTTAGTTGCCTTCATTATATTTAGGAATTGTTTTCTTTTTTTTTTTAAATTCTTGTTTATTGCACACTTAGAATACAGGGAAATTCATGGTAAATATCCTGTGGCTTCATTTGACTATCACCTCAGTATGAGCCAGTGTAGTGCTAACAGATGATTAAAAAGTTAATACATTCTTTTTTTATTTATTTATTTATTTATTTTTTATTATTATCATTATGAACAAAGAAGTCAAGCTTTCTATCCCTGTATATCATTATTCAAGGTCCCTTTCCCCTCCCGTCACATCAGATCATTTTTTCTTCTCCACAACTCCCCATCCCCTCCCTGTGGAGGCAGCAGACAGTCCCATGGTCCCACTGATCTAATATTACTTAGTTCAGTCTCTACTCCTGGCAGATCCAGTTTCGTCTCACCTCCTTCAAGAGTGAGTCAGGTGTTCCTTTAGGTGGAGTGGGATCCGAAGAGTCAGTCCAGGGTGTTTCTGATCCCAAGCTGTTCAGTGGTTGTGGTTTGCAGCTTGGGCATGCTTGGCTTTTTGTTTGTTTGTTTGTTTAGAGAGCACTAATGAGTGAGTACATCCCCTGCTTATCTTTCTGAGTTTGTGATACCTCGCTCAGGAGAATATTCTCCAAGTGCATCCATTTGCCTGCCAATTTTAGGATATCATTTTTTCTTACTGCTGAGTAGTACCCCACTGTGTAGATGTACCACAGTTGGTTAATTCATTCTTCAGTTGAGGGACATCTAGGTTGTTTCCAGGTTCTTGCTATTACAAATAATGCTGCTATGAACATAGTTAAATAATGTCTTTGGAGTATGACTGTGCATCATTAGGGTATACACCCAGAAGTGGTTTTGCTGGGTTCTTGGGGATATTGATTCTCAATTTTCTGAGAAACTGCCATACTGCGTTCCAAAGTGGCTGAACAAGCTTACATTCCCACCAACAATGGAGGAGTGTTCCCCTTGCTCCATGTTCTCTCCAACATAGGCTATCATCTGTGCCTTTTATCTTAGTCAATCTAACAGGTGTTAGGTGATATCTCAAAGTTGTTTTGATTTGCATTTCTCTGATGGCTAAAGATGATGAACACTTTTTCAGGTGCCTTTCAGCCATTTGTAATTCCTCTGCTGGGAATTCCCTTTTTAGATCTGGACCCCATTTTTGATTGGGTTAGTCAAGGTTTTGGGCTCTACATTCTTGAGCTCTTTATATATCTTAGAGATCAGTACTTTATCACTTGTAGGGTTGGTGGAAGTCTTTTCCCATTCTGTAGGCTGTCTTTCTGTCCTATAGACCATGTCCTTGGCTTTACAGAAGCTTCTTAGCTTCAGGAGATCCCACTAATTGATTGTTGGTCTTAGTGTCTGTGCCACTGGTGTAATATTTAGGAAGTGGTCATCTGTGCCAATTCATAGAAGTGTATTTCCCACTTTCTTTTTTATCATGTTCAAAGTGGCTGGGTTTATGTTGAGGTCTTTGATCCACTTGGATTTGAGTTTTTAGCAGGGTGACAGGTTCGGATTTCTTTGTATTTTTCCACACACTTCCATCCAGCTATGCCAACACCATTTGTTAAATATACTATCTTTTTTCCATTGAATGTTTTGGGCCTCTTTGTCAAAGATCAGGTGTTCATAGGTTTTCGGGATTTTCCATTTTAGTAGAGTATACATTTGCAAAGTTTGACCTGATAATTCTCTAGATTTCCTGGGTATCTGTTGTTATGTCTTCTTTCTTATTTCTGATTCTGTTAATTTGAATACTCTCTTTCTGTCTTTTGGTTAGTTTGTATAAAGGTTTTTCAACCTTGTTGACTTCCTCAAAGAACCATCATTTTTGATTCATTTATCTCAGTGTTGTTCTCTTTGTTTCTACTCTAATGATTTCAGTCCTAAGTTTATTTCCTGCCCTGGTTCAGGGTAGGCCTGGTCATGAGGTCAAATCTGGGACTCTGTCTCTGGCCTCTGGGATGATTTCCACAGGATTCACAGGGGCTGGAACCCACTTCACCTCCCACTCTGCTCTGGACCTGGGCTCCTCACTGTCTGAAGATGTCTGACACTTACTCCATCCTGGACACCATCTATTTCTGTTTTCTTAATTAGGCCTTGGCAACTTTATTGATCTTCTCAAAGGGAAGTTATGTGCTCTTTGATTGTTTTTTCAAGTTGGCCACTTACATTTCAATGATTTTCATTGTGCTCATTACTGATACTTTTTAAATAATTTATAGATTAGATTTCTTATGCTAATTATTTTTAGATTTTTATTATAATTATGTGTGTTCATGTGCATGCATGTGCATGTGTGAGTATGTGTGTGTGTGTGTGTGTATACCTTCTTTATTAATGTGAGTGTGGAGGTCAGATAGTCCATTATCTTATTCTTATTTTGGGTCCCAAGCATGGAGCTTATTTCTGAAATCTTAGAGTTGGAGGCAGATGCCTTTACTTGCTCAGCCATCTTAGCAGCCCCCATGATACCTTTTAAGGTAATGAATGAGGACTTGTACCTGAGATATATTTTATCATCCAAAATTAAAAAATAAAGTGTAATTGCCTAGTAAACTGCAAGAGGGGCAAAGCAGGATTTTGGATATTTCTTATTTTCACCCTTAAACTATTTGAGGTTATTTTTAAATTTTTTCTTTTTATTTTCTTTTTTCTTGTGAGTACTATTTTAATAATACCTTCTGAGATGGTTGAGTGAGAGAAGCACCAAAGAGGGAGAAAAAAGAGAAGGATATCTTGAAAGAGATGGCCATATGGAGTTGAAAAAAGGTCAGGTGCTAAGGAAACCTCCAAGAACACTCATGATTTCCCTGTCTAGGACTCCAACTAATAGTGAAGGGGGTGCCTAAACAAGATTTCTCTAATGGAGGACCATTCTAAATGTCATTATAAAATCTTCATCCAGAAATGAATAAAGATAGAAGCAGAGATCCAAAGCTAAGCACCATGTGAAGCTCCCAGCTTAACTAAAGAAAGAGAGAACAGAGTGTATATGAGCAAAGAGTTTAGGATCATGAAAAGGAGATCATAAACAGAGATGGCTGGCTGAAGATGGATACACCAGACTAAACTGACCCATGCTGGGACTCCTTGCCTTCCTTGGGAAATGAATGGGGACACGATTTGTGGTGAGGCGGAGGGAGGACTGGAAAGGATTGGGAGAAGTGATAGGAGAAGGAGTGGGAGTACACATGGGAAAAACATTTTAAAATATATATAATATATAATATTTTTAAATAACAATGCTGTCTTCTGACAATTTTCCAGTAATATTTTGGTTTTACTTTTCTGAAAATGGAACTATTATTCTAGAACATTTTCCACCTTAATAAACCATGGGCACTTAAGTCTGTCCTTTGATGTTTTTGGAGGAGCTAATCCATAAACTGAAGACTAGATCAAATATCTTCATGGCATTTGGAATAGAGTCAGTCACTGATTGTAGTGAACTTGAATGGTAGCTTTTTCACCTTGTATGTAGTCTAGATCACATATTCTTATGGAGTTCAATAATTAGCAAAGAGTTTGTCCCATTTTGGTTAGGATTTCAAGGAACATTAGCAGACACAAGCTGAATGTCACTGAATATAATCCAGTGACCCAGCATCCATGCCTCTGTTTTTGCTGATTGCCTGCTTTTATGGAGAAAGGGCATATAGGTACCCTGTACAATTATCTCTTCCTTCTGCCAGCATTGAATAGTGCCTACTCTTAAAATTCTTTTGAGAAGCTTATGAAATATTTTAGGAGAATCTCTAATGATTTCAAAATTTCTCTCAGTTGCTTCTTTTCTATGGTGTTTTATATTACAAAAACTAAATGTCTTGCTCTCCCAAGGATCTCATCAATCTCTGTAACCATGACACACTTCCTAATTATAGCAAAAACTCTACTTTGAGGTACTATGACCTTGAGCATCAACAATTAGACCTTGACCGTTATACATACACATATATAAGATATATATGCATTAGACCCTACTATGTTTTCTTAGCTGTAAGTCTTTGTAGTTTTTGACCTTGAAATTATATTTATTGATGATTGTAAAAAGAAATAATATAGTTATATTATATTATATAGTTATTTTACATATACATTTATGTAAAAATTATTTTCAAAATGATTTTTTCATGTTTTCAATAAGTAATTATTAGCATTTAGGTTTATTCCAGAATAATTTATCTGGAATATTGGAAATTTCAAGATAAAAAAGCTTATTTTATATTGTAGAGATTGTAAACAAAATCAAGTTATTTTAATAAATTTATTATCCTACTCAAACATACATAGATCTTTATTTTCTTCTAAAATTGTTCTTGCTCTGGATCTTATGTGAAGGTTTATAATGTCTATTTAAACTGTCTAACCACAGTATAACATAATTTTATATCTGTGTCCATTGCTTTGATCTATAGGCTTTTAATTGTTCTGATATAATCTGTCCATGAGCCAATTTTTAATGATTACATTTCTTTTTTTATTTTGTAAAAATAATTTAGTTGATTGTGTTTGTTTTATATGTTTATTTAAGTCTTATTTCTGGGCTTTCTCTTTTGTTCATTCATGTATTCAATACTTAGACTAACACTAAATTTTATGTTACTATTCAACAGTCTTAAATTGAATTGGTAATGTTTTGCAGTATTCATATTTTCTTAAGATAATACTCTTCAATGAAAACATGCTAACAATGAAAGGCATATTTTGTCTCAGAGTTTGAGTGAACAGTCTGATCAAGTTGGGGAAGAAGTGGCACGAGGAGCATGTGGCAGTTGGTCACATCACATCCACAGTCAGGAAGCAGAAAGATGAGTGCTGATGTTCAGCTCTTTCTCCTTTACAATCATCTCAAGACCACAGCTCCTGGAATGGGTGTCAATCCATAGTTAGAGTGTGTCTTCCAATCTCTGTTTAATTCATCTATAAACTCTCTCACAAATATATGATACTTGTCTCAATGGAAACTCTCATGTTGGAAATCAAGAGTAAGCATCACACAATTGGAAGATCACTATATTTTTATTTAATATGTATAGTAATTTGTGAACATTTATAAGTTTCATTCTTATGGTTCCCTAAATGTGTAGATTATGTTGACTGGAATTAATACATAAGAATATTTAAACTAGTTATTTGTGTGAATAAAAAAATCTCTTAATTGGAGTATTAAAATATTTTCAATTGGAATTTTAAGTTGTTTAGTACAGCAACCACATTTATATATTTATTTATTTTCATAAATTACTTTGCTTTTATAAAGTTTTATTTATTTATATAGTACGTACTGATCATTTTTATATACCATCATCTCTGCCCAACATTCCCCACTTTCTATTTTGATAGTTTTTTAATATTTACAATAAAAATTTCAAGTTCCCATACCAATGATATAAACTTTCATTAAAGTATCTAAATACAATGTTAACTAACAGAAATAAGTAGCCTTTTTATATACAAATAATGACTAGCCTAAGAAGGAAATCAGGAAAACAACACCCTCACAATAGACTCAAATACTATAAAAATTTTGGAATAACTCTAAGCAATTGAAAGACATGTATTATTTAAACAAAACCAAATCCAAACCTAAACAACAATAATAGTTCAAGTTTCTAAGAAAAAATTGCAGAAAGTGTCAGAAGAGGGAACTATCTCCTAGGTTCATGGATCACTATGATTACTACAGTAAAAATGTGCAACCTACTGAAGCAATCTACTGATTCAATACAATCCCAGTCAAACTTTCAATGAAAGTCTTTACAGAGCTTTCAAGGACAATGATCAACTTTATATAGAAAAGCAAAACACAATTCAAGGTAGCTAAAATAATCTTCAACTAACAAAGAACTTCTGGAAGTCTTACTATTTATGTTGTCAAGTTGGATAACAGAGTTATAGCAGTTAAAATTTCATGTCATTGGCATGAGAACAAACACATTGATCAATGGAATTGAATTGAAAACTCAGAAATCAATCTAGAAACCTATGAACCCCTAATTTTTGGTAAAGAAGTCAGAAAGATACACTGGAATACATTCAACATCTTCAACAAATGCTTTGATTCAAACTGGATGACTGCATGTAAAAGAGTGCAAATAGATCAGTAGTTCTCGCCTTTTACAAAACTCAAGTCCAAATGAATTTAAGACCTCAACATAAGACCATACATATTGACCCTGAGAGAAGAGAAAGTGGGAATAACCTTGAACTCACTGGCAAAAATAAGCCCTTCTGAGCAGAACAGTGATAGCACAGGCATTAAGATAAACATTTAACAAATAGGAACTCATGAAACTGTAAACCTCCTGTGAGGCAGAGAACATTGTCATTCAGACAAAAAACATCCTATAGAATGGAAAATAGTTTTACCAGCTCCACATCCACATTTAAATGACTAATACTCAAAATATATAAAGAACTAATAATAAAACAGGAAATCAAATCTCAAATAACCCAATTAAAAATAAGATGCAGACATAAACTCAGATTTCTCCATAAAGAAAATTCAAATGGCTAAGAAACAAACAGAAAATGTTCAACATCATTAGCCACCATGGAATTGAAAATCAAAGCTACTTTGAGATTACATCTTACTCCTGTCAAAATGGCTAAGATCAATAATAAAAAATGATATCTCATGCTATTAAGTATGTAGAGAAACAGAAACATTATTGGTGGGAGTAAACTCTTGTACAGCCATTATAGAAATCGATATGACAGTTCTTCAGTAAGTTGAGAACTGATCTATTATGAGATCCAGCTATATCACATATGTGGACATATGTCCAAAGGACTCTTTATTCTACCATCATTTCTCTACTAATATTCATTACTCTATTCATATTAGGTAATTTGAAACAAGCTGTATGTCCCTCGCAAAGGGATAGATAAAGATATTATGATACATTAACACAATAGTGTAATACTCGGCTGTTTAAAAAAAGTGACATCATGAAATTTGCAGACAAATAAATTGAATTAGAGAAGATCATTCTAAAGGAGGTAATTCAAACTCAGAACAATAAATATGGTTTGCATTCACTTATATACACATGCAGATTAGCCCTGTATATATAAATAATACTTAATGTAAAATGTACAGATTCAAAGAGGTCAGGCATTGATGAAAGGACTGGGGGAAGAGCACATGGATCTCCCTGTGGGAGAAAAAATGAATTAATTTTATTGTTGGAGTGGGGAAGGGTCAGGATTCAAATAAGAGAATCAGATAAGGTAAAGAAAATTCAATAGAGTTGGGGGAGAAAATTTGAGGTGAACAGCAAGAAACAAAAATAATTTGAGGAATAGTATGGAAACCTTGTACAGTAGAAACTCCTAAAATATTTGAAGGTAACTCTAAGGAGGTCATCTAATAATGGGTTGACAGTCTCAAGATTGCATCTCTTATAATTGAAGGAGCCTTCTGTAGCAGAACTAGGTCACATTCAACTGACTTGTTGGCCAAGGTGGTCCCATGGAAATTCCCAAACAACTCAGGCTGTTCTTAAGACAATGGGCTATTCTCTGCAACTTGACTATAGGGTCTCATTTTGACAACATCCACTCAACTCACTGAATATGGATAAGGCAAGCTGGAGCATTCATGAGTCCTTCAACTCTATCTGCTAGTCTCTCTGATTGGGAAGGTACTTTGGAAACTGCAAAAATAGAAATGTAAACATCAACCCAGACACAAAACTCAACCTGCAATCTGTCCTGACTTCAGGATATGCTAGAGTAAGGGTAACAGAACTTTTGGAAGTTTTTGATGAATTTCTAATTTAATTTTATGCCCACTTCATGAAATCAAACCTATCTTTAGCACTCTTTGGGTAACCAAAATCCAGAGATTAGATAGCCAAGAAGAAAACTTAAGGAAAAACTAACCACTACTTGTCAAAAAATTAATTATCAACAAAATGACTATTATTGACATTCTTCTAAAATCGTAGATAGGTGTTTTTTCAGATATTATCAGAGGGGAATCTTCTTTAGCAAATGAAAACACATTCAGAGGTCCATAACCAGACATTATACAAAGAGAGAGACAGAAAAATGGACTTTGCAGTACACAGTACTAAATTAGGTATCTCTATCAAAGCCCTCTGCTCAGAGCTCAGGAAACTCCACAGAAGAGGAGATGGAAATAGTAGAGAGGCCAGACGGGATGGAGGACAATAGGAGAACAGGGACCTCTAAACAAGCTTACATCTACATACATATTATAGCTTTGAGCAAAATATTTACATGGGTCTTCTGAATGAGTGAAGGCATAGGTCTCTGACTCTTGGGCCTGCTTTTGGGGTTCCTTTTCTTCTGTTTTTTTGCCTTGGCCAGCTTGTCCAGCCTTAATGTGATTCCTTTTGCTTTATCTTGTTTTATTCTATTTTTTTCATCTTGGAATGCTATGTCCTAGAAACCTGTTATTTTCTTTTACTTTTCTTTATGTAAAATGTGGGTTTTTCCCATATATACCACTGCTTGCACTCCCTTCTCTACTCCCTGTCTCTCCCAGTCCTCCCTCAGCCTCTCTACACCCTATCCCTCATCCATTTCCCAAGAAGGGCAAGGATAACCCAAGGCGGGTCAGTTCAGTCAGGTATGTCTGAACATATATGAGATATTTCCAAGTATCTCATCCCAGTATGAAGGCTAGTTTAGGTGTTCCTCTGTAGGGAATGGGCTCCAAGATTTCAGTTCATGCACAGGAACATAACTGGTACTACTTCAAGAGGCTCTACAAACTGCTCAGGCTGTTTGACACTCATCTACCTTTGGAGGGTTTAGTTCCTTTCCCTGAAGCATTCTCTGTGGTTGTTTCTGACTCAGTGAGCTCCCAATAGCTCCAGTCAGTTGTCTTTGTGGATATCCTCTCCTGATCTTTTGCTCATATACTCTCTTCTCTATCTCTCTCTTTACTTGTACCAGGAGCTTCAACTGGTGCTTAGCTATGGACCTCTGCTTCTGTCTCTATCCATTGCTGGATGAAAGTTCTATAATGATAATTAGAGTGGTCATTTATTTCATTATAGTAGAAGTCCTGTTTAGGCACCCTCTTCTCTATTGCTTGAAGTCCGAGCCAGGGATATCTTGTGTGTTCTTGGAGGTTTCCTTAGCACCTAGTTTCTTTATAACTCCACAGAAACTCTTTCTATCAAAATAATATCTATTTATTGTTTCTCCCTCTTTGTTGCTCCTCTTATTCAACCATCATGAAGTCCAGAGCCAGTAGGATTTGCTGAAGAACACAGAGTTCAAAGACACCCTATTCTTTTCTAATGAAATATCAAAAAAGAAGATTGGAACTGGAATAGATGAGAGATGGGGAGGACAAGAGAACATTATAAAGGGAAAACAGTGATCAAGATATATTGTATAAGAAAAGAATATATTTTTAATAACTGATAAAAATTTGAAAGTGATCACATTGTTGGATTCCAACATTTCTCATGGAAGCCAGGAAGCCAATGGCATCAGAAATGAGGAGTGACAAAACATATTCTACAGGGGTATTCCTTTAGTGATACATTTCCTAAATTCAGGCACTCCCTCATATTTTCCATATCATACATAATGCCATCTTATTATGAATGACCAACAAATCCAGTTACTACACTTTCCTTCTGGATGAGGAACAAAGTAGACTGTATGTTGGAGCCAAGGATCATATATTTTCATTCAACTTGGTGAAAATGAAAGATTTTCAAAAGATTGTGTGGCCAGTGTCCTATACCATTAGAGATGAATGTAAATGGGCTGGAAAAGATGTCTTGGTAAGCATTAATTTGCTAAATTAATTAATTTGCTAAATTATTTTAGTAATTTATTTAGGGATATATTAGTTTATGAACTCTTCTCTGATATTCTTTGAACATCAGTTTTTACTTGTCAACTTAACTTTTGGAAGAAGTAATATTGTTCTATTATGAAAACAAACAATTTTATATAAAGAATATAGGTAATAATAGCTGCTAACAAAAATGTAATATCATTAATGATTTATGTGTGAGAAGAATAATAAAATGTGATGTTCTGTGTGAATTTATATAAAATGGCAAAAATTTATACAGAAAAAGTTATATATATTAATTAATATTTGTTCATTTTGAATGATAATTTTTTTCTATTTCATCATCATGAAATTTCTTTTTTGCACATTGCATTTTATTTTTCTTTCTTTTTTATGTCACTTTCTACCACTCATATTTTTTCTGCTACTTTTTCAAATAAATATTTTAGAAAAATAACTGATAAAAATTTAAAAATGAAAAAATATTCTAATTTTATTGCCTCTCTAAAAATTAAGATTGATTATTGTGAAAATGCTATGTATGACAGTAATTGAATTTTATATATTAAAAATGTATCTTGTGAAGCTACTTAGTATTTTGTAGACTTTGTAGAGAAGTGAGGTATAAAAATTTTGTAGCCCATTTAAATATAGGCCCTAAGCAGAATTTGAAGCTTTAATTTTTTAATTGTTGATGTTTTCATGTTTCTAATTTCTGTGAAAATGTAATCTGATTATTTATTAGCACTGAAATCAAATAAGTAATAATTAAAACTTACTGCCTAGCAAGACTTTTTCCTTTAAAATATTTTATTATAATTGTTTAATTATTTGTGTGGACATGTGTGCGCATGTACGCATATGTACATATGCTAGTGATTGTGGAGATCAGAGGACAATTGCAAGATTTAGTTTTTTTCTTTCTACCATGTGGGGCTCAGGAATCCAATTCAGGTAGCCTGATTTGTCACTGAGTACTTCAACACACTCAGCTATCTGAGGTCCTGTATGTTCTTTATACATAATTTTTTATATGTTTTTCCTATTTTAGCTCTTTCCTAAACAAGTTGTTTGACATGTTTAACTGTCAAACCAGAAGCTGATGATGTGTGTTACCACTTGGCTTTTGCGCACCTATGTGAATAAAGAGAGCCCATTTATTGATGTTTCTCATTATGAAATTTTCATAATGTGCATAATATAATTTGATCAAATTCATCCTATTATTATCTTGTCTCTTTCTCTCCCTCTAATAGCTATACCTTTCCAAACTATGCCCCTTTCTACTTTCATGTATTTATTTTTAATTAACTACTGAGTTGTTAAGAATGCTTAGACGAGCATGGGTGAAGGGTTATCTATTGGAGCATAATCTCATTATCAATAGCTATGCCCCTAGAGAAAAAGTCTATTCCTCCTCCAGAGACTATTAACCACCCATAAACCCTCAAGGACAGGTTGGACTTCATAATCTCCTGTTCCCAGACCCATGTGGGAGTGTTAACAGGCCCAATAATGTGCAGGTCTTGAGCAGTGCCTCATAACACTATAACCCTCCCATCAGCCCTTTAATCTTTGACTTATCCTGGAATGTTCCCTTAACTTTGCTGTGTGTGATCTCCCTGGGCTATTTAGGCCTGAGCATTCAGCAGTCTAGTATACCCAACATGTTGATGAATTACAGTTCTCTGTTGTTTTGATGTCCACTATAAAAATAAACTTCCAGCACAAATCCAGGTATTAACACAGTTACTCAGAAGGAGGTTTTATTCACATATGTTAATTTAGCAAGACAACAGGAGCTCCCTTATTAGGGCCTCTT
The DNA here is from genome assembly GCA_004025045.1 of Sigmodon hispidus. Taxonomy (NCBI): domain Eukaryota; kingdom Metazoa; phylum Chordata; class Mammalia; order Rodentia; family Cricetidae; genus Sigmodon; species Sigmodon hispidus. The sequence continues at coordinate 15,117 of PVIH01012380.1, read as the reverse complement.
CAGCCACAGGTTCTTTACCAGGTTTACAGAAACAAATATGAATTCTTCTATTGATCAGGCTTCAGATCCAATCACAGAGCATTTTTTAACTCTATATCTGACTTTCCAGTATGGTAACAGTGGGTACACCTTAGATTGAAGGGCAGTATGCTGCACTAAAAGTCCACAGGTAAGCTAAACTGTTAACGATAGGGTTCTTCAAGTATCTTACTTGCACAGATCTTCCAACACTGTGAAGCTATCAGTCCTTAATATCTATACCTTTCTTAGTTTAATCAAGATACTTCAAAAATTTGTTTACAAAGCTGTTTGGAGGCTATGAAAATAATAAAAACTCTGTTTTTGACAATTGTGTAAAATTATTCCTGGGATTCCTTAAATAGACAAGCTTGATAAACAGGACTTGAAAATGTTTGAAAAACTCACAGATTATTTGATGCATGAGCTTTGGCACCTAGATATAATTTGTGAAACATATCAGAGAAAACTTCACATATAAAAATAATAGATAATTACAGCCCCTGCTTATCTTTCTGGGTTTGTGATACCTCACTCAGTAGGATATTCTCCAAATCCATCCATTTGCCTGCAAAATTAAGGATATCCTTTTTCTTACTGCTGAGTAGTACTCCATTGTGTAGATGTACCACAGTTTGTTAATCCATCCTATAGTTGAGGGACATCTAGGTTGTTTCCAAGTTCTTGCTATTACGAATAATGCTGCTATGAACATAGTTGAGGTAATGTCTTTGGGGTGTGAATGTGCATCTTTAGGGTATACACCCAGAAGTGATATTGCTGTGTCCTTGGCGAGATTGATTCTTAGTTTTCTGAGAAACCGCCATACTGCATTCCAGAGTGGCTGAAAAAGTTTACATTCCCACAAACAATGGAGGAGTGTTCCCCTTACTCTGCAACATCTCCAACATAGGGATATCATTTGTGTCTTTAAACTTAACCATTCTGACATATGTAAGGTGGTATCTCAAAGTTGTTTTGATTTGCATGTCTCTGATGGCTAAAGATATTGAGTACTTTTTCAAGTGCCTTCCAGCCATTTGTAATTCTTCTGCTGAGAATTCACTTTTTAATTCTGAACCCTATATTTTAATTGGATTATTAAAAGTTTGGGGCTCTAGATTTTTGAGTTCTCTATATATTTTAGAGGTCAGTCATTTGTAACTTGTAGGGTTGGTGAAAATCTTTTCCCATTCTGTAGGCTGTCATTTTGTCCTATTGACTATGTCATTGGCTTTACAGAAATTTCTCAGTTTCAGGAGATCCCACTTATTGATTGTTGTTCTTAGTGTCTGTGCTACTGGTGTTATATTTAGGAAGGAGTCACCTTTACCAATGTGTTGGAGGATATTTCGCACTTTCTTTTCTATCAGGTTCAGTGTGGCTAGGTTTATGTTTCAGTCTTTGATCCAGTTGGATTTAAGTTTTATATAGGTTGATAGGCTTGGATTTTTTACATTTTTCTACACACTACCATCCAGCCCTGCCAACTCAACTTGTTAAAGATACTATCTTTATTCCATTGAATATTTTGGGCCTCTTTGTCAAAGATCATGTGCTCATAAGTTTTAGGGTTAATGTCAGGATTGGAGAGATGGCTCAGCTGTTAAAGGCTAGGCTCACAACCAGAAATATAAAAATTGTTAAATGTAAATTCAAAATCAAGAAGCACTTCCTCCAAAATATCCTTGAAAAATGATGACCGAAGAATCACACTTTTAAACTCTCTTTCCAAAAGAAAATTTTCCAAGATTGCAGGTAATGTGACTTTTCACTTTGCAGCAGTCATTTGTGCATTTCTTACTAAAACTGAGTACCTACAAATATTGATTATCTGTCTATCAAGGGAAAGAAGATAGAAAGTTTATAACAACTGAGCCTTGGAAGATATCTCACTCATTAAGTACTTAATGGACTTCCATGAGTTCTTAAGTTAGCTCACTAGCATCCTTACAAAATCCTCCAGTGTTTGTTATGGGAGAAAGAAACACAAATACATTGGGGTTTCGCTAGGGATCCCGGTTTCAAAAATAAATTGGGTAATTTTTATGTGCATGCACTCATATAAAAACATGCATATGTATAAAGATGTATTAGCATGTAAATATGCTCATAAACAATATGCACACACACATACATAAGACTTGGGGAGTTACATTATTTGTTACTCCTGTAAATCTTATTCTACTACCTGTTCTTTCTCTTTTTGCATCATGAAGTTCCTTGTTGGCTTAAATTCATTTTCCCTGTTTAACTCTAGGTATAATCTCATGTGTATAATACATTCATATTTAAGATGCTGCTACCAGGAATTCTAAAGTCATATCTTTAGTTTCTTCATTATTTTTTCTTGAAGGTCTTGGTGACAAAGGGTCCTTCATAACTGCCCTTAGAAATATATTCACAGTCAATGTGAGATGTCTCCACCTTCACTAAATGAATCAGTCATCTTTGTAATGACTACCCAGCTTAGTAAATGGACTATGGTTATCATTTTGAAGGATAGGAACACTTAGAACCAGAATCTGCATGCATTTCAGAATTTATTTTTTTTATCAGCAAATCTATTTTTTTTCATTTTCCAGGCTGAAGAAAATCCATTTTATTTCATTTAGATGAGTAATCAATACAAAGGAATATTGTGGAGTTTAACATCTCTCTTAGATGAGCAGGATCTGACATTTCTGGGAATACAACAAGGGAAACTTTTGTCAGTGTGACTGAATCAGATCCCGCAATTTGTGGTTTTCTTAGCTTCTGTTTGTTCATTCTAGACAACTGTACAATTTAATAAAAATTTTGAATAGTGTTCTCAGAATATATTTAAATCACCTTTCTGCAAGTACAATAGTTGAGTTGCCATAATCCATTTCCCCATCAAAGAGGGTGACAAAGAAGCAACTGCTAGTCACGAAAATGGATACCTAACACAAAATAGAGTTTCTTTAGCCATCACAGGTTTTGTGGTGGCTTGAATGAGATGCTCCCTATAAATATCACATATTTGAACACTTCATTCCCAGATTGTGGCTGTTTGGTGAGAACAAAAAGGTTTGATTCTGATGGAGGAAGTTTGTCATTGGAGGCAGGCTTTCAAGTTTCAAAATAATCCACCATTCCCAGTGAGTTTCCATGCTGCCTCCTGTGGTTCAAGATGTGAGTTTTCAGCTGTTTCTACTGTTGTGCATTTGCTCCACCTTTTGAATGCAGAATTCATTGCACAAGAGCTATACCCTAAAGAGGCACATTCACACTCCAAAGGTATTAGCTCAACTATGTTCATAGCAGCATTATTTGTAATAGCAAGAACCTGGAAACAACCTAGATGTCCCTCAACTGAAGAATGGATTAACAAACTGTGGTACATCTACACAATGGAATACTACTCAGCAGTAAAAAAAAAATGGTATCCTAAAATTCACAGGCAAATGGATGGATTTGGAGAATATCCTTCTGAGCGAAGTATCACAAACTCAGAGAGATAATAGTGGATGTACTCATTCAATAGTGGTCTCTAAACAAACAAACAAGAAAAAAAGCCAAACATGCCCAAGCGGTAAACCACAACCACCGAACAGCTTGGGATCAGAAACACCCTGGACTGACCCTTCAAACCCCAGTCCAACTATAGGAACACCTGACTCACTCTTGAGGGAGGGGGGACAGAACTGGATTTGGCCAGGAGTGGAGACTGATCCAAGCATTATTGGGTCAGTGGGACCATAGGATTGTCTGCTCCCTGCCCAGGGAGGGGATGGGGAGTTGCAGAGAAGAAAAATGACCAGATGTGGTGGGAGGGGGAAGAGTCCTTGAATAAGGATATACAGGGATGGAAAAAAAATTCAGAGGGAAAGCTGAACACAAAGAAAATATATGTGTAGCAATCTTATTTGTATTTCCACCCTTGATAAGCCATGCTTATGATCCTTATCCTCTGTATAGTTATTGTTAACTCTTCCGCATTTTAAATTCTTTTTACTGTTTTTTTTTTTTGATAAATACAAAATAAAGAAGGAAAAAAAAAGAAAAAAAGAAAAGAGCAGGTCTCTTGGAAACAAAGCCAAAGAGTATAAAACAAGGTATAATAAAACAAGGGAAACACCCTCACATCAAGGCTGGACAAGTCTACCCAATAATAGGAAAAGAGTTACAAGATTAGGCAAGAGTCAGAGAAACACCTGTTCTGACTGTTAAGAGTCCCATTAAATCACTAAGCTAACATCTATAACATACATAAAGAAGATTCAGTGCAGACCACTGCAGGGTTTCTACTGGCCACTTTAGTCTCTGTGAGCCCATGTGAGCTCTACTTAGTTTATTCAGTGTTTCATGTTCTCCTGTTATCCTCTAATCTCTCTGACTACTTTTATCTTTTTTTATTCTCTTTCCTGGGGTTTCTAAAACTCCATGAGGAGGAATCTGATCCAATGAAGACTCCAGTTTAGATCTTATAATTGAATAATATCTGGTTATGAGTCTCTTTTTCAGCTGCTCCCTTATCGTGTCTTAGAAAGCCTCTCTGATGACAACTAGACAAAGAACCTATCTACATGTATATCAGAATACCACTAGGAATCACTTCATTAAATTTTTTGGCCCCGTCAAGTTTCATTCTATCCTAGATCTCTGAGCTGTCCAGTATTTGATTTCCTTTTATCTAGCCATTGTAGGGCCTGGGATCCCTATTATGGAATTGGCCTCAAGTTAACCCAAGTACTGGTAGGTCATTCCCATTAGTCCTGTGCACTCATTGTACCAAAACATTTGGAATGAAGATAAATTGTTGGTAGAGGGCTTTGTGGTTGGGTTTGTGTACAGGTTTCTTTTTCTTTTTCCATTTGAAAAAAAAATATGCATGTTGTTACTTAAGATACGGGAAAACAGCAAAGGGTTTTATTACCATTTTTTGTAAGTAGCATCTGAGTCACATGGAATAAGAAATTGTGGAAATGGTAAAGTTCTGTTCTAACTTGATTCAGTTGAGCTACATCTTCTGTTTAATGCATATTTGTTAATTGAATAAAGTCTAAGTGAAAGATAAAAAAAAAAAAAAGAACTGCCCACATATTTGTACATTGTGTGGTGGATATATTGTAACTCAGAAAGATGATACGATGTGTCCCATGGGAAGTAGGAATAGGTATCTTGGAAAACATAGGGAGAAAAGTGATATTATTGGTTCTAGATAGGAAAAGGCTTGAACAAGTGAAGTTCAAAGGAAAAGGCTTGAACAAGTGAAGTTCAAAAGTTAAAAGTTTGGCTGCTTGCTCTCTATCTCAGTGTACTCATTTTTTTTATTGCTCAGACATGACAGAAAAAAAACACAACTAAAGGGAGGAAGGGTTCATTTATTCTAATGGTTTGAGGGTTGATCATGATATGGAAAGCACAGAAATGGGGGTATAAGGCAGCTTCTCACCTCTACCCAGTCAGAATAAAGAGATGGATGCTGAACCTAGTTTTTATTCATTCACAGACCTCAGGCCATGGGATGACATTTCATATATTAGAGTAAGTCATCACCCCTCAGTAAAATTTCTGTGGGAATATTATAGTAGGCACACCTGAACATGTGTCTCCCAGGTGGTTCTAATTACAGTGAAATTGATGATTCAAGTTAACTAGAAAGACATACACACATACACATACAGACTCACATGTGCACAAATACCAGATAGAAGATAAGAATCCCATTATTTTTCAGTTCTCAAAACAACTTCATTTTAATAACTCAACATTGCCTTGAGCTTTTGAATTTAGATTATATCTCATATAGATTGAAAAAGGAGTTTTTATAACTGTTGCTTATTTATCTAAATGGGTAATATATTCAACTGCAATCTGTTTTGGGACTATGTTATAGTTATGGCACATTGTATATATTTATCCCTTCTACTAGTTTAATAAAAAACTTGAATGGTGAGAAGGCAGACAGGAAGAGTGGGTGGAACTACCAAACTAAGAAAACTCTGGGAAGAGGAAGAATCAGACAGAGAAGCCTGTAGAGACTCATGCAGACACTGAGGAAAGAAGGTACAATGCTGCCCTGAGCAAAGGTATCAACACACATGACTAAATAAGATAACAATCATGGGTTAGTTTAAGAGTAAAGAGTTAGCAAGTTATATGACTGAGCCATAGACCAATCAGTATGAAATTAATATAAAACTTTGTGTAATCATTTGGGGCTAAGTGGCAGTGGGACTGTGAGTAGGTACAAACTTTGTGGCTCAACTGGAAATAAGGGCCAGAAACTACATATTACACTAATCATTATGTATCTGTCTGTATAGACATCTGAATCTCCTGGGGATCTGGAACACCAATCAATGTGCTAGGTCACACAGAGTTCTAGAATATCAAACTGTTTTGGGGAAGTGCTTGACTTACATCTGAAAATGGATCCTGTTTATGATAATTTTCAGGCTGGTAGGACAGACAAGTCTATGGAAAAAAAATCTTAGGACTGTTTCTCTTAAAAAAATAATTCCAGAAATTAAATTTCAACCCCACAATGTATCAGTTCATTCTAACACAAGAACATAAATAAGAAAACAAAATCCTGCTGTTCTAAATCCGTTCAATGTGAGTTACAAGCAATGCTTCTCATTAGTACTGTATGGCCTGTTATAAATAAGGCACACTGCAGGAATCAGACCTCATTTCTTAAAACTTCCAACCTGACTAAATAATAACAGCACTTGCTTTTTAAGTACTTATGTACTCTGAGAACAAAATTCTTCCCAATAATTTAATTTCCAGAAACAAATGTTATAAATACAATGTCCTCAATATCACGGAAACCATGCTGTTTCCTTACCTCTGACATTGCTCAATACACCCACAGTAAACTTAACAAACTTTTATTCTAATATGAGATGAACTTTAATAATAATTACAAACCATGGATGGTGGACATTGAGCAATTATTTAGTGAGCATAAATATAATTATTCATTATGCATATATATGCCAATGGTGTCAGACAGAAGGAAAAAAATTTCTCTATAAAGCTAATCTAACAAACCAAACATTGTTATCTATTAAAAGTATGTGGTATCATTTTTGCATAAAGCTCCAGATGCTGTGTATAAAGTTTTAAAATATGGAATATTCAAAATAACATTGGCATGGTTGGGGAAAGAAAGTTAAGGAAAAACCAGTGGCACTTCAAAAAAGTTGGGAAAATCAGGCCACAGCAACATTTCAAAATTAACTTTACACTTTGAGCTTTAATACACAGGGAAATTTTTATGAACATATGCATAACTGGATACATTATTCAAAAGTTAGCTAAGTAATTGACTCTAAAGCAAACAGCCATGTTAAATAACCAAAAAAATAAAAAGCAAGCCCAATGCCCTGGGAGACCTTAAAGTTAATAGCTGCTCTGTCTTTAGTGGTAAGGTGATTGTATTGCCATGGCTTCAAGTCTTTGGCGTTATTTATGGGTTTAGCAATATAAGAACCATCTACAAATAAAATGGTTTAGCTTTCCATGCTATTATGTTTAATATAAATTGTCATGTTAAATTATACTTGTTTATTACTGTGAGTGTGTGAGAATGGTGTGTATGTGTATGTGTGCTTATGTGTCCCATCATGTGTGTGTATGTGTTGAATACAGAGATCAATGGTAGGTGTCAATTTCTATTGCTATCTACCTTATGTTTTGAGACAGGGTCTCTCATTTAAACTGAAGCTGTTGTTGATTCAGCTAGACTATCATGTATTTCAGCTTTGTGACATAATGCATGGCTTGTACCCTGGTGCTGAGGATCTGAACTTATGCCTAGTTGACATGCATTCTAACAACTGAGCTGCTCTCCAGTTGTATATTTCTGACATTTGTCATCATCACAATGAACTTACAAAGTGTTTTGTTTTACAAAGTAATATATGCAGTCTTGTGATATAGCTCAGTGTTATAATACTTTCAGGGCTTGTATTCAGGCCATAATTTCATCACAAAAAGAAACATGTAATTCAGATTTGTTTGCTTCCATGATATAACTAACAACTAATAATAGATACTCTTTGTATATAGAAAATATAGTATAGCTGTTGATCTAAAGAAGCAAAGGCCTCTTATGTAAGTGATAAATTTGCCATCTTGAGCAGTAAATGAATGAGGCAAGCATGGGATAACTTGTTACACACAAAAATCAATCAACTATTATACATTAGAACAATAGACAGCAAGCACATGAATAGATGATAGATGACTTCTTAGGGTAAGTGAACTTAACAACTGGTTAATGGTAATCACATAACTGACTGACTGAATGGCTGAATACATGAAAGACTGTATAAAAATGTTTGAATAAATACACAGCAAATTAAATTGCATTCTAAAACATTGATGGCATATAGATGCTGAACAGGTCTCAAAATTGAGTTGAGATACTCCATGTGATGCTTTTCACTGTGAGGGACTCTTAATTCATCTATTCAATGCATATAACTAGAAGGTAGCTCCTGGTTAATGCTCTTTTATTTAAAGTACTTGAGCCAAGAGAAAACAGTTCCAAATGTACATTTGAGAACTTTTCCTCATCTACATTTGTTTGGATGGTAAATATTTACTTTCATTCAATGAGTGTCTAAGACTTAGTTCTAAACACAAAATGTATTTTCACTTCATGTTTCCATTATAAACACCATAAAGAAAATTTTTTATAATTTCTTCATTATCCTGGCATTATGAGCCATACTTGTCACAAGAAGTAAGCTAGTAAGCTTATTTCTGTGATGTCATTTGTCAAAAAAAAAAAACTTGAAAATTTTGGAGCATTGTTTATAATTAGATATATGGTAGCTGCAGAAATACAAAGTGGAAACTCTGTTGGCACTGACAAGCCTGACCCATGAGAACCGAAATCTCTGGTGGAGGTATGGAGGTAAAGCTAAACCTCAAGGAGTTTTGATGTTAATTGCCTTTGAATTTGTTAGCTGTTACATGCAGATTTTTTGTGTTTGATTATAGCTTTCCTATATTTTATTTTTTTGGAATTTGTATGTCAAAAACGTTTAGCAGTGTGTTTGATCATTTGTTGAGCACAGTCTCCTCCATGCATCTAAAAGCATATGAATAACTTCAGTGTGTAAAAACAGCTAAACAAACAAGATTACTTTTCTCAAAAATCAGGTCTTTTTTCTTTGCCCAGAGCAGACTCAATATCTGCCCTTCCTGCAGTTATCTTTACTAGTGAACATCTGGACAGAGTCAGCTCTAAGACAAAATATTTAATTTGAAACATTTCTCAGACATTCAAGGACAGCTACAGATACATGACACACTGGTATGTCCTGAGTTCAACACCAAACAGATAAGAGAAGTATCTGGAACTAATACCACTAATCTTAAGACCTTAACTCCCTATACTTGATTGCACTTGGATTTATTAACACAAGACCTTAACTTAAAGGTTTGTTTTTGTGATATAAGAAAAGAGTAACCAACCAAATCCTAGTTGTAGGTGTTAAAACAGACATTTATTCTGAAGTGCCATACCACAAAGTCAGAACATCTAGAAGGTGACAGGTCCCATTTATTGTACAAATTGAGCTCTTTAAAGATCCTCTTTAACAATCTCCTAGGGAAGATGCTATAGCAGAACAAAAACTACACATTGTTTACTGTGATCACCTAGCAATGAAGAACACTCTCTCTGCCTTTCAGAAAACTGGCTTCTAGAAGGGTTTATGGAAATAGCACAGACCTTTATGGTTTATATTTATGGGTTTTTTTGCTGATTAATAAACTTTTAACCTTATGCCTATCCATACCTCAATTGTAGTTAGAACACATGATTCCCCACTTGAGATTGCTTTGTTGATCTAATCTTTAGTTGAATCCTAACAACAGCAACAACAACAACAACAAAAAAAACCCTTGAATTCCACCTTGTGTCATAAACCAAAGTTGACAGTTACTGCCTGTGTGTAAATATCTGTGACCCTGAGAAATTCAAGTTCCTTACTGCCTTGCCAAGAATAACTGCCTGCATTAGTATATAAGCCTATGCCTTCACTGTTACAGTTGTGCCAATTAGAGTCATGCCAATATGGATGAAATAAATAATAAGAATATTGTGAGTATATTTTAAATTATAGTTACTTCCTCACTGGCAGAATTACACCTCTTGAACTCTGAGACAAAAACCTTGTAGAGGCTGGTTCCCCCAAGGCTTTTGTTATAGATACAAAGAAAAATTCTTGGTTTATTAATTTTATTATTATTTTATTATTTTACTTTTTAAGTTTTTAATTGTATGCTCATGTATTGTGTGCCTATACTGTGAGTATATGGGTGCATGTGGGTACTTGAGGTTGCTTAGCAGTGCCTGTGGATGTGTGTGGCTACAGAGGGTTGTCTTAAGTCATGGGTGCTGGGAAAGCAAACTCAGGTCCTCCATAGGAACAGCAAGAACTCTTAACTTTGAGGACATCTCGTGAGGCCCTGGAAAACCATATTTCAAATTTAAAATTAGATTGAAATATTTATCATTCTTCATTGCTTTGAGCAAATACCTACAAGACAACTTAGGGAAGAAAGTGTATTTTTGTCCCTGGTTCAATGAAAAGCACTTAGGGTCTGGGAAAGAGAGGTGGCTGGTCAAATTCCACTCACTGTAAGCAACTGGAGCATTGGATGCTGGTGTTCTTCTCATTTCCTCCTTTTCAAGAATGTAGCCCACAAAGTGGTACTAATACTTAGGGCACAGATTACAGGACATTAAACTTAGCCAGGTTTAAGCAGTGCTATGGATTAAACTCATTGTTTTTGGAGTACAAGACATTTACTCTAGAGCTGTATTTCTACCATGTAGCATCATACTCTTGGTGTGAAAATTTGGTATTATAAGTGATAATAGTACATGTTGAATCTTGCAAAGGCTGAGATAGTTCAAAGCCTTTTGACATATTTATGGCATTCTACTATTGATGCAATGAGAAAAATCTAATTACATTAATTTCACAATGTAAGAGAAGTTAGGGTTAGGTTTAATTTTTCCAATTAAAAAATTTAAGTATACATATAAAAAGATAAGCCAGTAATTCCACACATCTATAGTTTGCTCATTTAAAATAAAAGGTGATTTATTAATGACAGTACCAGAAATCAATTATTTTTCTTTTTTAAAAAATTTTTAATTTTTTTTAATAGGAATAAAGTCACATTTCCTATCCTTGTATGTCCTTATTCAAGTTCCCGTCCCCCTCCCAAACCCTTTAGTAACTCTCTCTTCTCCACATCTCCCCATCTCCTCCCCAACATGGGCAGGAGGTCCAAGGTCCCAGTATTGCTCAGTTCAGCATCCACTTCTGGCAGATCCAGTTTTCTCCCCCCAACATCAAGACTGTGGCAGGTGTTCCTCTAGAGGGAGGAGGATCCAAGGTGTCAGTCCAAGGTGTTTCAGATCTCAAGCTGTTCAGTGGTTGTGGTTTGCAGCTTGGACATGCTTTGCTTTAATTTTATTTTATTTTATTTTATTTTGTTTAGAGTCCACTAATGAGTGAATACATCCCCTGCTTATCTTTCTGGGTTTGAGATACCTTGCTCAGGAGGATATTCTCCAAATTCATCCATTTGCCTGAAAATTTTAGGATGTCATTTTGTCCAACTGCTGAGTAGTACTCCATTATGTAGATGTACCACAGTTTGTTAATCCATTATTCAGTTGAGGGGCATCTAGGTTGTTTCCAGGTTCTTGCTATTATGAATAATGCTGCTATGAACATAGCTGAGCTCATGCCTTTGGAGTGCGACTATGCGTCTTTAGGATATACACCCAGAAGTGGTATTGCAGTATTGCTGTTTCCTTGGGGAGATTGATTGCCAGTTTTCTGAGAAACCGCCATACAGCATTTCAGAGTGGCTAAACAAGCTTACATGCCCACCAGCAATGGAGGAGTGCTCCCCTTGCTCTGCAACCTCTCCAGCGTAGGCTATCATCTGAGTCTTTTATCTTAGCCAATCTGACAGGTGTCAGGTGGTATGTCAAAGTTGTTTTGATTTTCATTTCTCTGATGGCTAAAGATGTTGAGCACTTTTTCAAGTGCCTTTCAAATCTAAAGTTTTTGTTCATAAGAGAATGTTATGAACTATAGAAATGATTCTGGAAAATATAGTCTTCCTGAGTGAAGTATCACAAACCCAGAAAGATAAGTAGGAGATGTATTTACTCTTAGTGGACTTTAAATAAAAAGCAAACCACATCCAAGCTGCAAACCACAACCACTGCACAGCTTAGGATCCGTGGTCTCTCACCTTGGAGCCCATTCCCTCTAGAGAAACACCTTACCCAGCCTTGATATTAGCATGAGGAAAGCGGATTTGCCTAGAGTGGATGCTGAACTAAGCCACCTTGGGACCTTGGGATCTCCTGCCCTTGCTGGTGAGGAAATAAGGTGATGGGGAGAAGAAAGAGTGACTGAGAAGGCTGGAAGGGGGAAAGGAGTTACAACAAGGTGATACATAGATAAAAAATGGGATTTTATTCAAAAATAAATTTTAAAAAACAGAGAATTTTACACAAGGTACTTATTTAAAAATTATGAAAATATATTGTATGTGTTTATTGGATTATTCAGGCACTCTTTAGCTAGAGGAGTATAATCATTCCAGTGCCTGACTGAATTCTCTCATAAAATGGTTGATGTGCATTGAGGTAGTGAAATGTTTGCCTAACAAGTACAAACAAAACAAGCAAATGAAACAAACAAACAAGCATAAAAGGTCGCCTTTATAGAACAAGAACGAAATGATTAGCTTGAAATGTATAGAGAAAGAATAATTCAAGCCACAATTGGGGACATCCTGTGAACATCCTACAGTGCCCTTACTTGCCAATAATTTAATACCTTCTTAAGCACTGTGGGAAGTCTCAGTGGACCTCGATCATTTTTCTTTTCCAGTAAATTTATTATAATTGTTTTTATTGAAATTGGTTTTGCTTCCTGAAATGCTGAAGTATTTACTATGTCTATTCATAAAAATTTCACTGCATTAACTTACAACCTTCTACACTAATTGATGAGATAATATAAATAAAAATGGACATTATCTTGCAAAAAAATTTATTTCCTCTTCAGCTTTATGTTTTTCTCCCCAAATGCAAACAACAGTTTAATAGCATAGATATAACTTTGAGGAAATAACTTGAGGAAGAAAATGACAGACATAACTTCATTCATATTAAAGCATTTTTCTGCTCATTAGCCTGAAATAAAAAAAATAATATAAACCATTAAGCTATACCCAAATGTATTGTGTTCTACAACATAAATAGATATTTGATGAGGTGATAACAAACATTTTATTGCAATCTCAAAAGGAAACACTTTGTAAAAATTACCTGGCTATATTAAAAATATTTTTATTAAAATATTATATATCTGAAAAATTTTAACTTTGTTATATTATTTCTATATTCTTTTAAATTAGATATACATTTTTATGTTTTTATGAACTTTTGTTAGAATAGTTTTATTTTCATTTTGCAAAAATATGTAGGCATGTTGATTCATCAATTATTTTTATATAACTACCATAGTCTTCTGTCTCCACATATCACCTCATCATAGATGTGTTGGATACTCACTTGTTAAGATATCAACATTTATTAAACTATTTTATATATTTTTTCCAAAAGCAATAAGTTGAATAAGTCCTTTTGTGTTTGTTATTTTTTGTACTTTGACAAAAAATTAGACATGCCTAAGCAAAAGAAACTCATGCTGACTGAGAAATTGCCTCCAAAATATTGACCTCTAGGAAAGTCTGTGGAGGAAATCCACTTTTATTTGAGTTTTGGGCAGGGTGATACATTTGGATCTATTTACATTCTACTACATACTACCATCAGGTTATACCAACACCATTTATTGAATATATTATCTTTTTCCATTAGATATTTTGGGCCTCTTTTTTCAAAATCAGGTGTTCATAGGTGTTTTTAAGCCAGTACCAGGCTGTTTTTATTACCATAGCTCTATAATATAGCTTGAAGTCAGGGATGTTGATTCCTCCTGAGGTTCTTTTTTTTTTTTCTTTTTTTAAAAATTACTTATTTTTTAAGGATTAAGCACAATTGGCAAATTCTTAACCAAATTAAATAAAAAAAAGACCTACTTCAATAGAACTAAAAATTTAAAGGCAAATGTTATAACATATATAAATGAAATTCCAAAATATCATAAGGATATACATCACAAATCTGTTTTGATGAACTGAAGATTCTGAAAAAGAATTGTGAGTTTTTAGATAGAAAAACTAAACCTTAATTCAATGAATGATTTTAGCAAATGCATACTTTGCATCTTGAAATACTTGAAATACTCATAAAATACTTCTTACTAAAAAATAAAAGAAGCAATAACAGAAACAAACACAAGAAAATATGTAATTACTAGAGAATTTTACAATAATTAAAAAACTAAGACAAATACAAATCATATAATTCCATAAAACTTAAAAAATAATAAAGCCTTTAAAAGTTACAAAGCCAGTGAAACCTTGTTATTAATCATTGTAATTCTTTTTTCCTTTTCTATATATTTTGTGGCTTGGTCATTATATGGCAAGTGGACTTTTTTGTGGGTCTAGTCTATTTGGTGTTCTTGTACTTTTATAGGTATAAATTTTCCTCCTATGGTTTTTGAAAGACCTCCAGAGAGGACTTTCCTTCAGGACGAGACCCCCAATACCCAAGGAGTGAGCCGAGACCACGATTCAGATGCAACAGCAAGAGGTTTATTGGGGGGCGAAGGTACCTCCGGGCGGCAGCAACTCGGGGAGCTAACTGGCGCACCGAGGCTTTGTTCAGGGGCTTTTTATTACATAAGGGAGAGCAGGAAGCCGGCTTACAGAAGCAAAGGCGTGGTTATAGGGAAAACAGGGGAGTCATTGGCTCATTTAAACAACAGCTCTTACTTATTGGATGAGGGCCTAGTGGCAGGAAGAAACGGACACTTGCTGGGAGGGGGACTTCTTGAGCAGCTGGCCTTGATTACAGACCTCTTGTGGTATGTGGCCCTGACCACATGCCATTATTTATCTGATTGTTCCTTAGCAACCCTTCCCCAACCCCCCCCC
>PVIH01012379.1:51302-63962 GCA_004025045.1 Sigmodon hispidus | reverse complement strand
GTCCAGATGGTTTCAGTGCCGAATTCTACCAGACATTCAAAGAAGAATTACTACCATTACTCCTCAAACTATTTCACACAGTAGAAACTGAAGGAATATTGCCAAATTCCTTTTATGAGGCCACAATTACCCTAATACCCAAGCCACTCAAAGACACAACAAAGAAGGAGAATTACAGACCAATTTCCCTCATGAATATAGATGTGAAAATTCACAACAAAATTTTGGCAAACCGTATACAACAATGCATAAAAGATATCATCCACCATGACCAAGTAGGCTTCATTCCAGAAATGCAGGGCTGGTTTAACATATGAAAAACTGTAAATGTTATCCATCATATAAACAAACTAAAGGAACAAAACCACATGATCATATCCTTAGATGTGGAAAAAACCTTTGACAAAATCCAATACCCCTTTATGATTAAAGCCCTGGAGAGATCAGGAATACAGGGAGAATACCTAAATATAATAAAAGCAATTTACAAGAAGTTGACAGCCATTATCAAACTTAATGGAGAAAAACTCAAAGGAAGCCCACTAAAATCAGGAACTAGACAAGGATGTCCTCTCTCCCCTTATCTATTCAATATAGTTCTCGAACACTTAGCTAAAGCAATAAGGGAACAAAAAGAGATTAAGGGAATTCAAATTGGAAAGGAAGAAGTGAAGCTATCTCTATTTGCAGGTGATATGATTGTATACATAAGTGACTCACAAAATTCTTTCAAGGAACTGCTACACCTGATAAACACCTTCAGCATTGTAGCAGGATACAAGATTAACTCAAAGAAATCAGTAGCCCTTCTATACACTAAAGATAGAAGAGCTGAAAAGAAATAAGGGAAACATTACCCTTCATTACAGCAGCAAAAAGTATTAATACTTCGGAGTATCTATAACCAAAGAAGTAACAGACCTATTTGACAAAAAATTTAAATCACTGAAGAAAGAAATTGAAGAGGATATCAGAAAATGGAAAGTTCTCCCATGTTCCTGGATTGTAGGATCAACATAGTAAAAATGGCAATTCTACCAAAGGCAATCTACAAATTCAATGCACTGCCCATCAAAATCCCAACACAATATTTTTTGGACCTTAAAAGAACAATCTCAATTTCATTTGGAATTACAGGAAAGCCAGGATTGCCAAAACAATGTTACTCAACAAAAGTACCTCAGGAGGTATCACCATCTCTGACTTCAAGCTATACTATAGAGCTACAGTAATAAAAACAGCCTGGTACTGGCATAAAAACAGACTTGTGGACCAATGGAATAGAATTGAGGATCCAGACATTAACCTAAAAAACTATGAACACCTGATCTTTGACAAAGAGGCCCAAAACATTCAATGGAAAAAAAAATAGTATATTTAACAAATGGTGTTGGCATAGCTGGATGGAAGTGTGTAGAAAAATGCAAATAGATCCAAGCCTGTCACCCTGCACAGAACTCAAATCCAAGTGGATCAAAGACCTCAACTTAAACACAGCCACTTTGAACTTGATAGGAAAGATAGTGGGAAATATACTTCTAAGAATTGACACAGGCCACCACTTTCTAAATATAACACCAGTGGCACAGACACTAAGACCGACAATCAATAAGTGGGATCTCCTGAAGTTAGGAAGCTTCTGCAAAGCCAAGGACACTGTCAAGGGGACAAAACGCCAGCCCACAGAATTGGAAAAGATTTTCACCAACCCTACAAGTGATAGAGGACTGATCTCTAAGATATATGAAGAACTCAAGAATTTAGAGCCCAAAACCTTGAATAACCCAATCAAAAAATGGGGTTCAGATCTAAAAAGGGAATTCTCAACAGAGAAACTACAAATGGCTGAAAGGCACCTGAAAAAGTGCTCATCATCTTTAGCCATCAGAGAAATGCAACTCAAAACAACTTTGACATACCACCTAACACCTGTTAGATTGGCTAAGATAAAAGTCACAGATGACAGCCTATGTTGGAGAGTATGCGGAGCAAGGGGAACACTTCTCCATTGTTGGTGGGAGTGTAAGCTTGTTCAGCCACTTTGGAATGCAATATGGTGGTTTCTCTGAAAATGGAGAATCAATCTCCCCAAGGACCCAGCAATACCACTTCTGGGTGTATACCCTAAAGAGGCATATTCACACTCCATAGGTATTAGCTCAACTATGTTCATAGCAGCATTATTTGTAATAGCAAGAACCAGGAAACAACCTAGATGTTCCTCAACTAAAGAATGGATTAACAAACTGTGGTACATCTGTACAATGGAATACTACTCAGCAGTAAGAAAAAATATTTTGTCAAAATATATATGTCAATATATAAATATATACTACACATATATTTACTTTGTGTTCAGCTTTCCCTCTCAATTTTTTTTTCCATCCCTGCATATCCTTATTTAAGGTCCCTTCCCCTTCCCGCCACATCAGGTCATTTTTTTTCTTCTCCACAACTCCCCATCCCCTCCCTGGGCAGGCAGTTTTAATAGAAACAGAATGAAGAAAGTTCTCAAGCTAAGAATTTCAAAAATCCATTGGCAGAAAACACCAGGTAGGTAGGATTCAGTAAAGAGGGGAATCTTTTTTGTCAGCCTCAGATTTTATGTGATGAGATTCTTAGCCTTTGACAATGTAGATGCTAGATGCTAGTAGTCTGCTTTCACATTCCAAAAAGATTTCCTTAGTATGGAGAAGGATATTTGGTAGCACACAGAGTTGGGCAACAAACCACTATTAAGGAGATTAACGATAACACAAGATAATTTGGCTCCTCACCTTCCAGGTCCTCACAGTCTCGATGTCAAAATCACTCAATCAGGTTTGTAGAGCATTTAGGAAATGCTGATTTTCTTTGGGAGCTTGGCTTATGAATTAAGTAACTCTACATTTTAAAAGTTTAAAATATACATAAAGGATAACGGTAGTGGAACACGTGTTTTTGAGCTTCAAAACCCTAAGACAAAAGTGTATACATGTGCCCACAAATTGACTGCTATTCCTGCCTTCCAAAAGTTGCTTTTAGGGATGCAGTTCTAAGAAGTACCCTCAGCAGAAAAAATGTGATTTCTCACACATTTTGAACTCTACCTTGAGACTCATTCATCATTCTGTGGTGAGCAGGCTGCCATGTTTCAATGAGTTTCATGAGTGCTTTTAGAAGCACAAAGGAACTAAGAACTTTTTGCTACCAGCCATCAACAATTTATCAGTCATATGACTGACCTAACCATAAAAGGGGTCCTCAGATCCTAGACAAAACTTTTAGTGATTGAAGATCTGGCTGATATGTTGGCAGTGAGTTTGTGAAGGGCCCTGAAGATAGACAATTCTGCAAAACCCAGTTCATTGTTTGTCAGTCACTAAGTTTTGGATACTCAAATGACCAATGAACATAAGACAGGATAGATTGAGAGTGAGAATAAAGCAAACTTGAGGGTCTCTCCTAGTAACTGAGAGTCAAGACAGTATAATATAGCCAATAAAGGCAGAATTATCTATAGAGAGAATATATATTCTTTTCTTATTATGAAAAAAGTCATATTTTTTTTTATCCATGGATCACATTGTTCACACTCCCTTCCTCCTCCTGACCCTCCCAGTCACTCACTCTTTTCTCCATCACTTTATCTCCTCCCCAGCAAGGGCAGGAGGTCCCAAAGTACCAAGGTGCCTTAGTTCAGCACCTACTCCAGGCAGAGCAGCTTTCCTCATTCTAACACTTCAAGATTGGGTCAGGTGTTCCTCTGGAGGAAATGGGCTCCATGATGCCGATCCAAGGTGTTTCAGATCCCAAGTTGTTCAGCGATTGTGGTTTGCAACTTGGACATGCTTAGATTTTTGTTTAAAGTCCACTAATGAGTGACAACATCTCTTGCTCATCTTTCTTGGTTTGTGATACCTTGCTCGGGAGGATTTTTTTTTTTTTTTATTTACTGCTGAGTAGTACTCCATTGTATAGATGTACCATAGTTTGTTAATCCATTCTTCAGTTGAGGGACATCTGGGTTGTTTCCAGGTTCTTGCTATTAAGAATAATGCTGCCATGAACACAGTTTCTGAAAAACTGCCATACTGCATTGGAGAGTGGCTAAACAAGCTTACACTCTCACCAACAACAGAGGAGTGTTCCTCTTGCTCCACACCCTCTCCAGCATAGGCTGTCATCTGTGTCTTTTATTTTAGCCAATCTGACAGGTATAAGGTGGTTATCTCAAAGTTGTTTTGATTTGCATTTCTCTGATGGCTAAAGATGTTGAGCACTTTTTCAAGTGCCTTTCAGCCATTTGTAATTCTTCTGCTCAGAATTCCCTTTTTAGTTCTGAACCTCATTTTTTAATTTTTTTTCAAGGATTTGGGCTCTAGTTTCTTGAGTTCTCTGTATATTTTAGAGATCAGTCTTCTGTCACTTGTAGGGTTGGTGAAAATTTTTTCCCATTCTGTAAGCTGTCTTTTTGTCCTATTGACTGTGTCCTTGGCTTTATGGAAGCTTCTCAGTTTCAGGAGGTCCCACTTATTGATTGTTCTTTTTAGTGTCTGTGCTACTGGTGTTGTATTTAGGAAGAAGTCACCTGTGCCAATGTGTTGGAGGGTACTTCCTACTTTCTTTTCTATCAGGTTAAGTGGGACTTGGGTTTATGTTGAGGTCTTTGATTCACTTGGATTTGAGTTTTGTGCAGGCTGACAGGCTTGGATTTATTTGCATTTTTCTTTTTTTTTTTTTTTAGTAATTGTTTTCAACTGTTATTTTTTATTTATGAAGTTCAATGAGCATTTTACAAAATGCTTTAAATTTCATCAAATATAACACATGAAAAACACCTATGATGCTGAATATGGACATTTTCTTCCAAATAACATACAACATTATTGTATTAACTCTTATACACATGGAACTAGGCAGAGCAATAAAAAGTATAACCAAAATTTATATATTAAACATGACCTATTATTTTGCAGGCACTATTCTAAAAACTCAGAATAGAGGAATAAATGAACTTATAAGGTGCTATGAGTTTCCTCATTTTACAGGATAAAATGGGGCATCCAATTAAAAACTTAATAGAAAGATTTTAAAGTCCTGGCTCTAATGGAGATTTTATTTACGCAAAATCCTTCCAGTATTTTTAGTTTATTTATTTAGTCTTTTTAAATCCTTAACAAATAGGTATGACTCAACTAGGTGAAATGGCCACTTCATTGTCTTTTAGAGAATGTTGACAAAATTTTCAATAAGAGGGAATATTCCTCCACATTTTATCTCCATTATTATAGGTATATACACACAGTATTTCTTCCCTTCTACTCCCAGTAGGCAAAGTGAGCTAAAGTTCATAGAGCTTTCCCTCAGATTAAGAAATGTGTCCACAAGCGAAGGTAATTAGGTGTTACTGTCTAGGTCATAGTCAACTGGTTTCATGTCTTCTTTGGGATTGGTGGAATCAATATATATATTTGTCTCTTTGCTGTGGAAGATGAGATTATTGTTAGTCATTTGTTATAGTATGGATATGAAAGGTCTCTCCACTTGTCTATCATTGGGAAGTGATTAAATCATTAGGGTATTTACCTATCAGTGGATTAATACATTAATGGTTCACATGATGGTATTATTGGGAGGAAGAAGGCAAAAGTGCCCAGGCTTCTTCCTGTCCTGCTGCTACTTGGTTGCCAAGGATGAGCAGCATCTGCCACATCCATAGCCATATTCTGGATTGCCTCAGGACCAAATTAATGATATAGCTGACTTTCTACTGAAACCTTAGAAAGTATGAACCAAAATTTCTCCCTTGTTTTTGTCTGGTATTTTATCGCAATGACAAGAAATCAACACACCATCTTCTTTGGCTTCAAGAGAAAATAAATCTGCAGTGCTCAAGATATAGAGAAATTTGAGTAGGTCATTGACCTTCACATATAAGGTTTATCCTTGCCTTTTCTGGTTAAAAGCTTATAAATTATGTTGAGTGATTTCCAGTGATTTTAAGCTTCAACATCTTAACAAAAATCCTAGGTAAAATATGAATGTAGAATAATTTTCCATTAGTAAATATATAGAGAGCCATCTAGAGTAGCTTATCTATTTCACTAAAAAAATAATTTACAAATCGTTTATCCTCATACTCTTAAGTGATTATGAAGCATTATTTTAGCAATTCTACAAAATCACAATTTAACTAGGAAGACAAAAATGTTTTATTTTAAAATGCTGAAAAACACAAGTGTCTGTTATATTACAAATGTTAAATATGGAAACTGTGCTCTTCTGAATATGGAACATACTCCTCGATAGCTAAATACTGCAAATGATCCTATCATCTTCTCTAATAACACTTGACAAAGTTAGAAATCCCAAGGGTCTGCTAATCATTGTCCAAAGTCATCATCTTTGGGTTCAACTCATTTACACAAGTACATGTTGTGTAAAGTTCTGTCCAAGATGTTCCTGACACATGAAGCTTCCAGTTGAATTTCAGAAAAGTTAGGAAAAGTATCTTCCTTTTTTGCCTGTGAATGTTTGCGTATTGCTGTACTGTTGGCTTATATCCACTACAGGTACTGGTTCTAGGCCAGCCCAAGGGTCTTCAAGCATTGAAGGTTTAAAATAACTTTCCAACTCATTAGACATTCATTTTTCTCTACCACGCTCTGATCCAAATGCTGTAGATGTCCTTGGAGAACCCTGGGGGTAGATCTGCTGCTGCCCTGGGGAGGAGCTGAACTGATGCTGGGACCCCGCAGGGGACCTGGAGTAGGAGCCCGGGTAGCCGCCCGGGAAGGAGACCTAAAGCGGGGCCCCCAGAGAAGCTGCCACCATGCGGAGGAGAGTAGCTGGGCCGCATGGCAGAGTGTGGTGCGGACTCCCGTACCCATCCCTCAGGGCACCCCGGAAGCTACTTCCGCCACCCCAGCCTCCTATCCCCGGGAGGGGTACTGAGGAGTTGAGGGTCGAAAATTCGGACGGTGGATATCTGGAACTGAAGCTGAAGAAGAGCTCACTAGTAGATCCTCTCACCAGAACTCCAGCAATTGACCGCTCCTATTTGCATTTTTCTACACACTATTATCCAGCTATGCCAACACCATTTGTTAAAGATACTATCTTTTTTCCACTGAGTATTCTGGGCCTCTTTGTCAAAGATCAGATGTTCATAGGTTTTGGGTAAATGTGAGGATCTTCAATTAGATTCCATTGATCCACCAGTCTGTTTTTATGCCAGTACCAACCTGTTTTTATTACTGTAGCTCCATAGTATAATTTGAAGTTGGGGATGGTTATGCCTCCTGTGGTTCTTTTGTTGAGGAAAATTGTTTTGGCAATCCTGGCTTTCCTGTTATTCCATATGAAATGAGTATTGTTCTTTCAATGTCTGTAAAAAATTGTGTTGGGGTTTTGATGGGAAATGCATTGAATCTGTAGATTGCTTTTGGTAGAATTGCCATTTTTACTATGTTGATCCTACCTATCCAGGAACATGGGAGATCTTTCCATTTTTTTTTTTTGATATACTCTTCAATTTCTTTCTTCAGAGATTTAAAATTTTGTCAAAAATATCTGATACTTCTTTGGTTATAGTTACACCAAGGTATTTAATGCTATATGCAGCTATTTGAAAGGTGGTGTTTCACTTATTTCTTTTTCAGCTCTTCTATCTTTAGTGTATAGAAGGGCTACTGATTTCTTTGAGTTAATCTTGTATCCTGCTACTTTGCTAAGGTGATTACCAGCTGTAGAAGTTCCTTGGAAGAATTTTGTGGATTGCTTATGTATACAATCATATCATCTGCAAATAGAGATACTTTCACTTCTTCTTTTCTAATTTGTATCCACTAAATCTCCTTTCATTCTCTTATTATTTCAGCTACAACATCAAGAACTATATTGAATAGATAAGGGGAGAGAGAACAATCTTGTCTAATTCCTGATTTTAGTGGGATTGATTTGAATTTTTCTCCATTAAGTTTGATGTTGGCTGTCCCCTTCTTGTAAATAGCCTTTATTATATTTTGGTGTTTTCCCTGTATTCTTGATCTCTCCAGGACTTTTATCATAAAGGAGTCTTGGATTTTGTCAAAGGCTTTTTCAGCATCTAAGTATATGATAATGTGTTTTTTTCCCTTCAGTTTGTTTATGTGATGAATTACTTTTACTGTTTTTTGTATGTTGAACCCTCCCTGCATCTCTGGGATGAAGCCCACATGATCGTGGTGATTGATATTTTTTTATATGTAGTTGTAAACAGTTTGCCAGAATTTTGTTGAAAATTTAAGTATCAATATTAATGAGGGAAATTGGTCTGTAATTCTACTTCTTTGTTGTGCATTTAGTGGCTTGGGTTTTAGGGTAATTGTGGCCTCATAAAAAGAGTTTGGAAATATTCCTTCAGTTTCTACTGTGGGAAAGAGTTTGAGGTGTTTTGGTAATAGGTCTTCTTTGAATGTTTGATAGAATTCTGCACGAAATACATCAGGACCTGGGCTTTTTTTACTTGGGAGTCTTTTAATGACAGCTTCAATTTCCTTTAGGGTTATAGTCTGTTGTAGAAGGTTTCCCGGCCCGTTTGGCCCGGAGGTTCAGACTTTGCCTGTGGCGGCTTTTGTACTCCAAAGAAATGAATCAGAGACTTATATTAACTTCATACTATTTGGCCCATGTCTCAAGCACATTACCAGCTAGCTCTTTCATTGCAATTTAACCCATTTCTATAATCTACTTGCCACGTGTCCTGGCCCACGGCTCACCTGGCTTTGTTACATGTTTCTTCTTTGGGGGTCGGATGGTGACTGACTAACTCCACCCTTCTCCTACCTGCCTGTCCTCTGATTCTCCACCCACTTCTACGGTGCTCCACATAGGCCAAGACAGTCCTTTATTTACAGCATACAGAGAACATTCCACCACATAGTCTGTTTATTTTTAATAATTATTAATTATTGATATATAAATAATAATATGATAATAAATTATCAGGTATTTAATCTGATCTTGATTTAATTTTGATAGGTGGTACCTGTCCAGAAAGCTGTCCATTTCTTCTAGGCTTTCCATTTTTGTGGAATACAGATTTTCAAAATATGATCTGATAATTCTCTGTATTTCCAGTGGGTCTGTTTTTATGTCCTCTTTTTCGTTTCTGATTTTGTTGATTTGGATGCTCTCTCTCTGCTTTTTGGTTGGTTTGGATAAGGGTTTATGTATCTTATTGACTTTCTCAAAGAACCAACTCTTTGATTCATTGATTGTTTTGTTCTTTTGTTTCAATTGTATTGATTTCAGCTCTAAGTTTGATTATTTCCTGCCATCTACGCCTTCTAGGTGAGTTTGCTTCTAATTGTTATAAGGCTTTCAGCTGTGCTGTTAGGTCTCTAGTGTGGGATTACTCTAGGTTTTTCATATAGGCATCTTGTGCTATGAATTTTCCTCTTAAGACTGCTTTCATTGTGTCCCACAAGTTTGGGTATGTTGTGGATTCATTTTTGTTAAATTCTAGGAAGTCTTTGATTTCTTTCTTAATTTAGTCCTTGACCCAGATGTGGTTCAGTTGAGTGATGTTTAGTTTCCATGAGATGGTAGGCTTTCAGTGATTTTTTTTTAATGTTGTTGAACTCTAACTTTAGGCCCTGGTGGTCTGATATGATACAAGGGGTATTTACATATTTTGTATATATTGCTATTTTCTTTATAACCAATTATGTGGTCAATTTTAGAGAAAGTTCCATGTGGTACTGAGAAATATGTATATTCCTTTGCATTTGGGTGGAAGCTTCTGTAACCATCTATTCAATCCATTTGCATCATAACCTCTGTTAGACTCCTTATTTCTCTGTTGAGTCTTCATCTGGTTGACCAATTCAAGGGTGAAAATGGGGTATTGAAGTTTCCCAGTATTAGAGCGACATTTGATGTGGGATTTAAGCTTTAGTAGTGTTTCTTTTACATAGATAGGTGCCCTTATATTAGGGGCATACATATTCCGAATTGAAACCTCATCTTGACCATTTTTTTCCTGAGATGGATAAGTAATGTCCATCATAGTCTCTTTTAATTGATTTTAGTTTGAAGTATACTTTGTTAGATATTAGCATGACAACACCAGTTTGTTTCTTAGAGACATTTGATTGGATAATCTTTCCCAAACCTTTACTCTGAGCCTGTGTCTGTTTTTGTGGTTGAGGTGTGTTTCTTGTATGCAGCAGGATAGCTTCTGGTTTTGTATCCATCATGTTAGTGTGTGTCTTTTTATAAGTGAATTGTGTTCACTGATATTAAGGGATATTAGTGACTACTGGTTGATATTTCCTGTTATTTTTGGTGGTAGCTTATATGTATTTTCTTTCTCTGGGCTTTTCTTCTGTGGGATTATTGATTGTGGTTTCATGTGTGTATCTGGTATGCTTAAGTTGGAGTTTTCTCTCTAATGCATTTTGAAGGGCTGGATTTGTAGATAGATATTGTTTAAGTCTGACTTTGTCTTAGAATATCTTGTTTACTCCATCAATGGTAGTTGATAGTTTTGCTGGGTAAATTCTGCCCGAGACCCTCTTACTTTCATTGTTTCCATTGAATAGTCAGGTGTTACTCTGATGAGTCTGTCTTTGTGGGTAAGCTGTCCCTTTTCTTTTGCAGCTTTTGAAATTTTTTCTTTGTTCTGTATGTTTTGTGGCTTGATTAGTATGTTGCAAGCAGACTTTTTTTTGGGTCAAATCTATTTGGTGTTCTTAAGCATCTTGTATCTTTATAGGCATTTTCTTCTTTAGGTTGGGAAAGTTTTCTTCTATGATTTTGTTGAATACATTATCTGTGCCTTTGAGCTGGTATTCTTTTCCTTCTTCTATTCCTATTATTCTCAGTTTAGGTCTTTTCATGGTGTCCCAAATTTCCTGAACATTTTGTATTATTGCTTTTTTGTTTTTTGTGTTTTCCTTGACTGATGTATCTATTTCTGCTATTGAGTCTTACACTCTCGAGATTCTCTCTTCCATCTCTTGGATTCTGTTAGTTATGCTTGTACCTATAGTTCCACATCTTTTCTTAAGATTTTCTATTTTTACCTTTGCCTCATTTTGTGCCTTTTTTATTGCTTCTATTTCAATTTTAACTTATAGAATTTTTCTCTCATTTTTTGGTTTTCCTTTTCTTGGTTTTCTCTCCAGGATTTTTTTTTATCTCTTCCAATTTTTTGTTTGTATTTTTTTTCTATTTCTCTTAAGGGAAATTTTATAACCTCTCTGAAGGCTTTAATATTTATAAAAAAAATAAAGTGTTTTGCCATTGTTTCCTTCTGTTTCCTCTTAATTGCTCTGGTCAGGTCTTGTAGTTGTAGAACCACCAGTTTCTTCTGTTGTTGCTTTGTTGTTCTTTATATTGTTCCATGTATTATTGCCCTTTTGTTTACCCATGGCTTCAGTGGTTCACAATTAGTCAGCTCCTAGTCAGTTGTGGCTCCTGTCTGCTTTGAGTAAGGGGTCTGCTTGATCTCTGACTCTGCTGTGAACACTGGTTTGAGTTTCAAAGCCTCAATCCTTTTCTGACAATGCAGTTTGCCTTCAAGGTGGGGCCCAGCTAAGGGAGGTCCCTTCTTTTAGGTATCACTGGAGGAGGGCCCTCACAGACAAAGCCCAGGGCCTGTTTGCCAGCAAGAGACTGCGATCAGAACCTTGGGTGTGACTCTGATCCTGGAGAGGAATTAGCATTTTTCTCTCATCCCTAACTCAAAAACATAACAGTATACCTTGTAAACTCACAATACATTTTGATTTACAGAAGAAAAGTTTTGAAGATAAGTGAAAGTACTTCATTTTTTTCTTTATTTATTTTGTATTTATCAAAAAAACAGTAAAATGAATTTAAAATGCTGAAAAGTTAACAATAACTATAAAGAGGATAAGAATCATAAGCATGACTTATCAAGGGTGATAATGCAAATAAGATTGCTACACATATATTTACTTTGTGTTCAGCTTTCCCTCTCAATTTTTTTTTCCATCCCTGTATATCCTTATTCAAGGTCCCTTCCCCTTCCCGCCACATCAGGTCATTTTTCTTCTCCACAACTCCCCATCCCCTCCCTGGGCAGGGAGCAGACAGTGCTATGGTCCCACTGACCCAATAATGTTTGGATCAGTCTCCACTCCTGGCCAAATCCAGTTTTGTCCATCCTCCCTCAAGAGTGAGTCAGGTGTTCTTATAGTTGGAGTGGGGTCCGAAGGGTCATTCCAGGGTGTTTCTGATCCCAAGCTGTTCAGTGGTTGTGGTTTACAGCTTGGGTATGCTTGGCTTTTTTTCTTGTTTGTTTGTTTAGAGACCACTAATGAGTGAGTACATCCCCTGCTTATCTCTCTGAGATTGTGATACATCGCTCAGGAGGATATTTTCCAAATCCATCCATTTGCCTGCAAATTTTCAGATATCACTTTTTTCTTACTGCTGAGTAGTATTCCATTGTGTAGATGTACCACAGGTTGTTAATCCATTCTTCAGTTGAGGGACATCTAGGTTGTTTCCAGGTTCTTGCTATTACAAATAATGCTGCTATGAACATAGTTGAGCTAATACCTTTGGAGTGTGAATGTGCCTCTTTAGGGTATACACCCAGAAGTGGTATTGCTGGGTCCTTGGGGAGATTGATTCTCAATTTTCTGAGAAACTGCCATATTGCAT